>BEHA01000914.1:157500-174059 GCA_002897215.1 Eschscholzia californica subsp. californica | reverse complement strand
CAAAATTCTTTTTGGGGACTCTTACGTTTTTGTTTGCATGCATTACTGTGAACTCTAACATAATCATACACCACACAAAACGTAAATAAGTAAATGCGCGCGAGAAAATAAATCAAGCAGATATGATCCTGGTATGGCCCCTAACCTAAAAAATCTAATCTTCTTAGGTTCTTTGCTTGTTTAACCTCCGTTCGCCTGGATCTCCATCCTCGAACCTCCATTGAATTCTCCCACTCGAACCACGATCTCATCCTTTGGCTCTTCAATGGACTCAATTGTACCCTAAACTCTAATTACAAGACTCAACGATTCGCAGATCGTATAAAACTTGAAATTAAATTAATTACATCGGGCACCTATCCGTGCTTAAAAACAAGAATAGAACAATTTTATGGCCATACTAGAACCCGCATTCACATCCATACATACATAATAATATGACACTCATAAAACACCCAAGTATGTATGAGATTCGCTTACTCAGGTCGAATCTAGGTTTGCTATGTTCTAGATAGCTATTCGGGAGATACTACCGACATCTGTATGTCTAACGTGCCTTAAGTCTAATTATCTCATAATTCTGACTAATGGCTCGTTCTGGTTTTATCCTAAAAGATTTTGAAATCGTTTTGGTAAAACTCCGATTCAGGCTTTGGTTGGCCCGGGTCGCTTTCGGAAAAAATATGGTCAAAGTTGGCGGAAGAAAATAGAAACCTCTCACTTAAGTCAAGGCCTAAAAGACCCGAGTCTAACTCCAAAGACTTAAGTCAAACTTGGTCAAGGGACCCTTTGACTAGACCCAGTCAAGTCTCGGTCAAGGTCCGAACCAAGGTCGGACCCGGATTGGCACGTTCCAGACCGTGCCAAGTCCCTCGGGTGGTCGCGTCCTGGCCCTAGGCCAGACGCATCCTGACCTTGCAGACGCGTCCTAGACGCTCTGCCCAAGTCTAAGCTTCTCGGACTCCCAGTCCGAGACAACCTCTGGTCTTACCAGACGCGTCCCAGACGCGTTCTGGAAGGTTCTGTCCTGGTCGCGTCCGGATTCTCAATCCGAGACTCGTCCGGACTTGTCTCAGTGGTCGCGTCTGGAAGACGCGACCTCAGGTGCTGGACGCGGATCCTTCGGGATCCTTGTCCGAGACGCTCTCGGACGCGTCCTCTGTCCGAGAAGCTCGGACGCGTCCTAATCCGAGACGCTCTCGGATTCCCAGTCCGGGAAGGACTGGGACGCGTCCTGGTCAGTCCGGTCTCCTAGACAGCACCATGTTTTCTTCCAAATTTTGAAAAAATCCCAACTTTTTGCTGCTGTTTTGATGATTCTTCATCCAAAACTCAGCAATTTGAAAACTCTTTTCAAAAAACCATCCACTTTAAAATTTTATTTTGAAAACTCTTTTCAAAAACACCAAATTTTAAAGAATTCCCATTGAAACTCTTTCAATTTTCTATCCGATTAAGTCTAAATCTAATTTAAACTAATCAATTTCATGTCTAAATCCCTATTTAAACATAAAATCATCTAATCAATCAAGCTCGAATCTAATTCGACTAGTCAGAGATAGTTTCATGCAATCGGCTCGTGATGCCACTGAAGGGTTTTGTGTATCCCATACACTACCTAGTGTTGTAAGAGGAATCTCAAACATCTCATGTTTAACACTAGATTGCCCAGGATCTATATGCATAAACTAATCAATGAACTAGAGAGAGATAAATACCTTAACGCGTTTTTCCCTCGAACCATTCCAATCGCATGCAAAGATCGAGAGCTCCAACTGTAGCTCCTCTACTTGAGACACCGAGTGAATAGACTTGATCTCCCTTCCTTTCAGACTGCTAGGACTTACTAGAAGGTTGAGAAGAACTCTTCTTCTTGACTAGATTGATAGATTGGGAACTTTTTCTCTATATTCCTCTCTCTCCAATAGCTGTATATTCAGAGAGAGAGAGAGCTGTATAATTTTTCCTTAGAGAAAAATCCACACCTTTTCTGTTCTCAACTGACCCAATATATAGACAAACCCTAATTAGAATCTCATTCAGATTAGGTTTTCTATTTTCTGGGTCACAGAAATGATAATTACCAAAATATTTTTGGGGTATTTTGATAATCCCTTTAAGTGTGGCCGGCCAGGGCAGCCCACTATGGGCCTTATGTGGCCGGCCCACTTACTCTGGTCGGCCATCTCATGGCCGGCCCAAAGAGCCTTCCTCTATCTTGTCCCGAATCTCCATTCGGACCCTTTCGGCCTTTCCAGTTGAATCCCATCCAACTTTAGCCCGTTCCCGTCTAGTCAAATCTCTCCGATCAAGTTACCACTCTTATGTGTAACCCGTTGTAGGATCCGGTCTATGTTAGCCTCGAATCAACTCCTTGATCCGATGATCGTAGTTGGCTTCTAGCAAAGCATTACGACCCCTAATTGGACCGGACTGGATGATCTTTACGTGCGGTCATCGTTATCCTAACTGACAAATTGATCGCATTGCCACCTTGGTCGAAGGACACTCCTTCGGAAGGACATCTCCTTCAGACCGAACGGATAAATCCTTCATGCTTGTGCCTCCTTTTATGCCTTCTCTCTCGCTGCGCGACCGTATTGTTCAACAAATTGTTTGAGAGAAGTTTTAGGATGCACATAACCATCAAAAAATGCATTAACACTCTCACTTCTTTGTGTACTTGACATACCAGCCAAAAAACTTGTTTTAAGATAAACTGGGACCCAACGATGCCTATCTTCATATAATTCTCCAAACCATTTGTGTTGTTCTAAACCATATTGTCGAGTCATATCTAACCAACCTCGTTCAAACTCATCTTCGTATTGGGAATCATATACTAAATCATGCAACTTGTAGTTAATTCTGTTGTAATTTTTGTCCCTTCCTAACTTTTGAGACAACTTCTTCAATATATGTCATAAACACAACCTATGCCTAGTGTGAGGGAAGACTTTTACGATGGCTGCTTTCATGGCTGCATCTTGGTCTGTAATTATTTCTATAGGATGAGAGTTATTCATGCAAGTAAGCCATGTCTCGAATAACCATACAAATGAATTTATATCCTCATTCGCAATCAAACCACACCCAAGTAAGACTGTATGACCGTGGTGGTTTACACCAACAAATGGAGCAAATGGCATATCATACCTGTTTGTTAGATACGTAGTATCAAACGTGATTAAATCCCCAAATTCTTTGTAACACTTTCTGCTCCTCCCGTCTGCCCAAAATAGATTCTTCAAATGACCTTGCTCGTCCTGGTCCATGCAATAGAAAAAGTCTTTGTTCTGTGTTTGCATATTCAAAAAGTAACATTGTATTGCAACAACATCACCTTCAGCAAGGGCTAATCACTTAAGTTGATCTACATAATTTCGACAATCTCTTTCTGTTGCGGTAACATTTTCATAACCTTGTGCATCTTCAACAATTGTACCATAACTCTTATACATTTGAAACCTGCTCTTTCATTTAATTCTAATCTTCTTCTAACAGAAGGCGTAATATTTCGATTGCATTTGTAGAACCGAGATTGAGTAGGACTAAGAACATGGTTGTGATCAAGGAAGGACGATGTTATTCTCCATTGCTCGTCTACTCCAGTTGTCGCTCTAACACAAACTTTGCAGTCTGTATGAGATTTAGGTCTGGTTTTACTAGATCGCTTCCGGATCGGAAATCCTGTCAAAGCCCCATATTTCTTAAAACATTCATATATCTCTTTACTCATGGTAAATTTAGATCCAACCTTTAGTAACTCTTGTAAATTTTCTATACTATTTTCTGACCCATCATGGTTTTTTTTCACTTTTTTCCCCTTCATTGTCATCGTCCATTTCTTGATTATCCTCATCACTGTCTATCTCTACATCGTCGTCTTCCACCTCTACTACTTTTTGTTTACAAGGTCTCCCTTCCATTTATGCTACAAACATTATCTGAAAAAATGATAAAACTATAAATTTTTCACAAAATAAATCTATAAATGATGATAAAAGAAAATAATGTATTATATTAACATTATTGGAAAGAAAAAAATCAAAAATTTGAAATCGAAAATTACCTCAACCAATTGAAATCTTGAAATGACCCAATTGAATCCTTAAAAATAAAAATTCCAATAAGCTTTTATCCACACCTAGTTTGCTTCCATCTTTAGCTCACAATTACAGACAACTTAACGAAAAAAAATTACACACAGTAAGATTGAGTTGGTTTATTTAAAGATCAAGGTTATTATATAGGAAGGTTATAGTTGGGTTCTTATTAATTAGATGGGTACTTTGATTGACGGGTTATTAAATCTCCAACTGCCAACAAGAAAGAAAGAAGCAGCATCCTTATCAATTACGTTTTTTCAAATTTAATTGTCAAAAGACAAAACAGTCCTTCCTTTACTCCGTTAATTCCCCTCATCTTTACTTTTTCAAACATTTCCAACATGTTTCCTGTTTCCAAGAGAAAAGTGACTTTTTCCTGGACACGCCAGCAAGACGGTAGGGAAGGAAGTAGGGTTGACGGGTCCCCTATCACGATTGTTGATTAATTAGGTTTTCCTACCAAAGGCGGGTGTTGGTTTCTTCTTTGTTTTTTTTGTTTTGTTTTGTTTTAAAGTGAAAAGAAAGAGGATGAAGCTAGGCTGGGAATGGAAACCGAGAGATCTTCTGAAAGAGAGAGGGAGATATAGTCGGTGAGAACAATGGAAACTTGTTATCCCTCTAACAGAATTGATGATCAACCGGTGAGAACATGTAAATTGTTGAAAAAAAATCTGCCCTCTCTATCTAACTTCGTCTCTCTCTGTGTGATGATGTTGGTGTAAAGAGACAAGGGGAAAGGGTCACCTTAGAGTTGAGATTCAGTCGATTAGGGTGGTCCGAGTCAGACCAAGATAAAAATAGACAATAGCAAGAATCAAACCAGACCTGGAAGGTCTGACTCGAACTCTGTAATACCAACAGGGAAGAAATTATAGAATGGCAAAAATAATTGACCTTATTGATGCAATATGTGAGAAGATAACTAAGAACCAATAAGTCGAAGAAGACGATAATATCTTACAGAAAAGGAATTAAGTTCTTGATACCATGTGAAGATAATATAGTCTTGTAGTATATTATTGGAACCAATCCTAAACGATTGTGATAAAAAAGTATGTTTGTATTATTCACAAGTTGTATATATAGTTTATATTAGGGTTTGAATATATAAGAAATATAAAAAGAAATTATTTAGGAAATTTTATCTTGGATTTCTTTCCTTATGCTTTGATACGTTGAAGATTACATGTTCTATGTCTTGATACGCCAATATCATATTTTACATTTTATATGTTAGAGAATAGAAGGAAGATGGTGTATCAAAGGTGTAAAGATATAAAGTGTGAAGGAAGTTGTGGTGGTGCTCATAAATGAAGAGGGTGCTCGTTATAAAAGTCTGTTAGGAAATCTGTTAAGAAATGTTTTAATGGTTGTTAGGGTTTAGTTATCATTTTGTTTGACTTTC
Source organism: Eschscholzia californica subsp. californica (assembly GCA_002897215.1). Classification (NCBI taxonomy): domain Eukaryota; kingdom Viridiplantae; phylum Streptophyta; class Magnoliopsida; order Ranunculales; family Papaveraceae; genus Eschscholzia; species Eschscholzia californica. Next base: position 168,545 of record BEHA01000914.1, on the reverse strand, counting down.
TCTAAGACTCTAACTTCTAAAATCTATAAATACTTAAACTCTTGTAATCTTTGAACTTAATGAGAAATTCAGATTACAACTTTTAATCTGGTATCAGAGCGAGGATAATATTTTCTCTTCTTCTTCTTCTTCACTTATTTCTCTCTCTACTGTAATTTGGAACTCAGTACTGCTTGTGAGATTTGGAACTCTCTCTCACTATCCATTGTTGAAGAGTATGAATGTAAAATAAACACATTAAGAGATCGAGTTCAACATATCAGAAAAGGACATTCGTCATGTTCATGATTATATTCGTCGAATTAAGTCCTTATTTGATGCATTAGTTGGAGTTAATGAAAAATTTCAGATAAGGAGCTTTGTCGAATATCTCTTCAAGGACTTGGCAAAAGTACAATTAATTCATAATCACTATGCATAACAAAGATACTAAACAAACCGTTAATGATTTAGGAACAAGGATTATCCATCATGAACAACGGCTTGCTCTACAAGAAGGATGTGATGTCTAGGGTTTTGGAGAGAACAGATGAATGAAGGATTAGGGTTAAGGATGGTTTTTATATGGTCAAACATCAAGTTGTAGACCAAGTCTTTGGTCAAGTCAAAGACATCAAAGGCTCAGCCCAACACATATCTTTGGCCCAGTTCAACTATCCTTCATTTGCTACGGGCACCCACATTAGTTTAAATATATGTAACAAGATAAGTTAGCAACTAACTTTTCTCTAGTCTGTTATTCTAACAGATTTTGTCTTTCTCTTTTTGTTCTCTCTAACTCTACCTATAAATAGAGATTGTAATAGAACTGAAAGATTGATTGAATAAAACCGGGTTCATAGAAAACTTACAAAGAAGATGATACCAATGCTGCTTATTTTGCAAGAAAGGAACAAGTAGATAATTTAATCAATAATCCAGATCTTCTAATCGATCATCTCAGCTTCATAGAGGTAATAATTTCTCACAATCTAGACCTTTTATTCGACATACTCGGTTTTTCATGAATAATACTCGATTAAAATCATATCCCCTGGTGAGAAGGTTACTGATTTTGTTTTTTCCACCAGACCTTGAGGAATCTGTCGAAAATAAGGTCATTCAGCCTCCAAATGCAGATTTAGGTATGCTCCATTTGATGAACAACCCAAATACAATAATAATCCCAATAGTTCTAGTAATAGCATTGGATTTGCGAATCAGTTCCAGAAAAATATCAACTATAATAATCAATATAATTAATCATAATAAGTATAACTTTGCTGGTCTACACGTCTATGAGGAAGGAAAATGTTCTTATCAGAACAAAATTGATCTTACTCTATATTCAAACACTAAAAAAGACATATATGAGGCAAATTTTGAAAATATAACAGGAAAACTTGAGTTTGAAGAAGCTCACATGACAATTCTAGTACATGCAGATAATGAGGAGCCTTCTCATATATACTTTTGTTCAAATATCTGAGTCAGTCAAGTTGGCTGGCAGTGGGGCATCGAGTCATATGACTCGTGATGTTACAACCATGACAAAGATGAAGGATTATAATGGCAATGACACTGTAACGGTGGGAAATGGAATGTGTATTCCAATCAAAAGTACTGGTGATGCTGATCTTAATACATCATCACATGATTTTCATCTTCAAAAATTTGCTTCTTGTTCCTCACATACAAAGGAACCTACTACCAATATCTCAATTTAACAAAGACAATCAACGGAGAGTGTAGTTCTCCCGGCTATAAGTTTAGAGATCTATTGTCTGAGAAAGTTCTCAATGAAGGACCAATGGTGAATAACCTATATCCTATAACCTTTCAAGTTCAACAACCATCTTCATTTGTAGAAGCTTATACATCAGGCTTAGCCGCTTCTTCATACATCGCATAAGAGACGTGGGCATCCTTAAGATTTTGTCCTTCAACTTCTTCATAGGAACAAAATTATTCATATTGATATTAAAGACTCTTAAGGTACATGTCGATTCTGCAAATTAGGAAAAACGCAAGACTCTAAAATTTGCTAATTCTGAAAGCTTCACTTCAGCTCCACTCTCTCTTATACATTGTGATATATGGGGGACCTCTGTAGTCTCATCTAAAGAAGGTTATAGGCATTACATTCTGTTCTTAGACGATTTCAATCGTCATTTCGGATTATTTCCCTTAAAAGTAAGATCAGATAGTCTCCAATAATGCTTCAAGAAGTTCAAACAACTCAGTGAGAGTCTATTTTCTACATTTTTCAGAGTGATGGTGCACTTGAATCAACTAATGGTGATTTCAAATCTTTCCTAGACCAATGTGGTATTTTTTTTTCTAATGCTCTTACCCTATACCCCTTAGCAAAATGGTTGAGTTGAGAGAAGAACATACATCTTACTGAAAAAGGCAATACTTTACTCTTCCAAGCTAATGCTCCTTTCTGATTTGAAGCATATGCTACTGCCATTTATATCATTAATAGACTTCTTACAAATTAAGCCCCAAAGCTATCCAATCTGTCTTTCTTTGTTATAACTTGTCCTTCAAAGGTTATAAATGTTTGGACTTAGCCTCTAGTAAACTATACATGTCAATGAATGTGATTTTCTCTGAAAATAAATTTCCCTTCAAGAATATAACTCAACCTTCTCTGAATGCAACTTCAACCCTTTTGTCTTCACTTCAAATACTCGAATTTACAATGCCTCCTATAGCTTCTACACTTAAGGAGACGTCTGATGTTACTCCTGTCACTTCTTCTGCACCTCCAAATAGCCACCAACACAAACCTATTTATGGTATGACTATAAGACTGAGAAATGGTATTGTTAAACCCAAATACATCCTTGATCTTTTTTTGTAGTTGAAAGACCCTTGATCATTATTGGAATGATATTTTCATTATATTGTATTGGGTAATATACAAATACTATTGGGATGTGTGAGAGGCGGTTTGTGGTTTGTGGCAGTTTTAAAATTGGCACTAAAATTGACACTGAAATTTTAGAAACCAAAGTTCCTATTATGAGGCTTGTTATGACGGTGGATAACCTATATAAATAGGGGGTTTGAGTGCTTGTAATTTACATCAACAACAAACACAACAACTATTCTTTAGAGAGAGCTAGAGAGAGAGAGAGCAAGTGAGAGAGAAATTTTTTTCATAATTTTGAGCGGTGTTTAATTTCTCGGTCGCCGAAGATCTAGTATAGAAGGTTAAATTTCTATACGGTACCATCTTGGGACGAACTTGCGGGTTGTGTGAGTTGTCTTCATCTATCCTTTAATAAAGTTTTCTTGTTCTCCCGAGCACGTAGGCTTTAAGCCGAACCTCGTTAAATTCTGTTTGCATATTTAGTTTTAGCTTAACTTTTCGATTAATTTTCATAATCGGATCAATTTCTAAGATAGGTTCGATAGCTTCCGCGAATTTTTAGTAACAACAATTGGTACCAGAGCCTTGTTGAGATTGAACGAAGATAAGATGGGATCGAGAAGTGGTACGGTCAAATCAGGGAAATATGAGATAGAGAAGTTCAATGGGAAAAAAGATTTTTCTTATTGGCGGATGCAGATGAAGAATCTGCTAATCTCGCAGAAATTACACAAGACGTTGACGGGAAAGAAACCAGGAGATATGTCAGATGAGGATTGGGAAGAGTTAAATCTCGAAGCACGGGCAACCATTATTTTGTGTCTGGAGAGGGACGTGGCGTTCCTAGTAGACGGAGAAACAACGACGGCGAGTGTGTGGTTAAAGCTAGAAAGCAATTTCATGACGAAAACTTTAAAGAATCAGGTCTACTTAAAATCCAAATTATTCACATGAAGAATGGAAGAGGGTTCCTCTATTCAGGAATATGTGAACAGGTTTGGCAGGATTATCTCAGATTTGAAGGATATTGATGTTAAGGTTGAGGATGAGAACCAAACCCTCATATTGTTACTTTCATTACCTAAATCCTATGAGAACCTTGTTCAAACTTTGATGCTTGTTGGTGATAGTCTAAGCATTGAAGAGACGAGAAATTCGTTATTAGCGGATGACCTTCGTAAGGTTGCTACTAGCGGTATGATGTCGGGTGGAGTAGACAAGGATCAAGCACAAGGGTTGTTTACAACGAAGAGGAAGAATAATGAAAGAGGAAAGGGAAAGGGCGGTAAATCTAGAGGCTCTTTCAAGAAAACGTGCTTTAGTTGTGGTGAACTTGGCCACTTTAAAGCGGTTTGTCAAAAGAGAAAGTTGAATCAAAAGAACGAAGGCTACAAGGGGAAACAAGAGATGCAAGAGGCGGGATATGTGTCAGATGACCCTGACGAATGTTTCTCGGTGACAGAGGTGTCTGAGAAGATCTCCGATAAGTGGATGCTTGATTCAGGGGCGTCGCATCATATGTGTCCAAATAGGGAGTGGTTTACTACCTATAGGAGTATAGATGGTGGTACAGTTATAATGGGTAATGATAATATATGTAAAACTGTGGGACTCGGAATAATACGTATCAAGATGCACGATGGAGTGGTGAGAACATTGGCGGACGTAAGACACATACCCGATTTGCGGAAAAATCTAATTTCCCTCGGTGTGTTAGAGCGGAACGGCTGTAAGATAATTATAAAGAATGGCACCATAAAAGTCGTTAAGGGTTCTTTGGTGGTGATAAAAGGTACTCGTTACGGTAATTTATACAAACTTTTGGGGACAACAATTATGGGAGATGAAGCGGTAGGAATCAGTGGAAGGGATCTAACGGCTAGTACGAGGTTTTGGCATATGCGCCTTGGGTTAATGCCAGAAAATGGTCTATCTTTGATGTGCGGGAAAGGCTTGTTGAAGGACATGAAGAAGCCTTGCATGGAGTTTTGTGAGCATTGTGTGTTCGGAAAGGCACATAGGGTGACGTTCTCTACAAGCAAGCACAGGAGCAAAGAGGTATTAGACTACGTACATACCGATGTCTGGGGACCAGCAAAGTTAGCTTCCAAGGGTGGTTCCAGGTATTTTGTTACATTCGTTGATGATCATTCGAGATTTGTTTGGCTTTATTTTCTGAAGCATAAGAATGAGGTATTCAACACATTCCTGGTATGGAAAGCAATGGTTGAGAAAAAAACTGGTCGAAAGCTGAAGACGTTAAGATCGGATAATGGGACCGAGTACACGGATGGGGCATTCGAGGAGTTTTGTAATCAGGAAGGCATTGTGAGGCACTGGACAGTAGTAAACACACCTAAGCAGAATGGAGTCGTAGAGAGATTGAACCGTACACTACTTGAGAAGGCTAGATGTATGCGCTCTAATTCGGGATTAGGCGTAGAATGGTGGGCAGAATCTGTTGCACAACTTGTTATATTGTGAACAGGTCTCCACATTCTTCTTTAGATGGCGGCATACCTATTACCATGTTCGCTCAAGCACTTAGGCTTTAAGCCGAACCTCGTTAAATTCTGTTTTGCATATTTAATTTTGGCTTAGCTTTTCGATTAATTTTCATAATCGGATCAATTTCTAAGATAGGTTCGATAGCTTCCGCGGATTTTTAGTACTAACAGGATAATATTCTCATCATAGTATATTATATGAACTAAAGAATATTGTAATGATATACAAATCATATAAACATATATATTGTATTTGTATATTATTACAATATATGTTGAAGTAAAATATTGGATCAAAGAACAATCAAGAAGGAGAATTATCTCAAAGGATTGAAGACAATCGAACGGTGTACGTGTCTGGATCAAACGATTACCAATACTTGTATATATTAAGCTTTCTTAAAAATTATATTTTATCAATATTTATTTAATATATTTGCACTTTCAATTGTGTAAATAGGACCTGTGTAACGCTTACAAATACATCATATTCAAGTCAATACAATTCACCTTTGAATTCACATTTCTTTCTTATATCTCACTACATCTCTCAATCTTTACATGGTATCAGAGCAAGATTATTAGTGGGGTATTCTTTTCAAGCTATACGGAGTTTCATTTTGGTTCGCTTCAATCATCCTACAATCAAGCAAAGGATTAATAATTTTCGCATACTCACTCATTACCATTCAAAGTTTAGTAAAAACTTCATAACTTTTTCTTTTCTGATTTTTTCAGATTTGTTTTCATATTTTTTTTAAAAAAATTCGATTTATTAGGTTTTCATTAAATTTAATATCATACTGTTTTGGAATTAATATAACCCAAACCAGAACCATTCTTACTTACCCAGAGTTTTTCAAGACTAGAATAAGCCTGACCTAGTTTTTTTTACAAAACCAGAAAGTTAACATCTTACCCTGGCCGGATCAAGACCGGGATCAAAATTCGAATCGGTTTCCGAACTTAATACAAGCACGGAATGAAGCTCGTCTTCTTCGACGATTCTGTCAACTCCGACCTTTTCTGGTCTATTTCTTGCTCTAAATCGGACCAGTAACAACCTTTTTACGTTTATCGACACATTCTATCAGTTTTTTTAACATCTTTGATGCTTGATTTCAAGTCAAAACGACCTTAACAGATACCACTATATTTGTTTCTCTCTTTAGAAATCGACGACCTTTGTTGCTCTTAACCTAATTGGTCTCTCAAATTAGACTACACCTGACCTAACAACCACGACCGTCCGACCCTTTGCTATTGTTTACGACTTTTTCGCCGTCGATTTGCTCACCCTTTCGGCGGCTGAAACCCTAGCTTTAAGGTTTCCCTAATATACCAACCGCGATAGTTGTTCCTAACCGTCTCTGATTTATCTTCCGACGATTCTTACTGTCACCTTTATATACATATATAACTACCTACAACTATTTGCGACACATTACTTTAAAATAACTTGATTTTTTTTCCTTCACAGTTCCTTCATGGCCACTAACAACCCAACAATGGTGAATAACAATGTCTTCAACACGACTATCCTGAGTCCTCTGATCACCTCTGATATATCACACATTGTTAAGCCAGTTTGCGATGAATATTATGTGCATCCTTCGGATACCGGTACTTCCGTTGTCAAATTTCCAGCTTTCACTGGAAATGCCTATGCGACTTGGGATCATGGCATGCACGATGCCACTGTCATTAAAAACAAACAAGGATTCATTGATGGCTCTTTGCCCAAACCCACAGATCCTACCTGTTGATGTCAAAACATGACTTTCCGTTAAATTAGCAAGAAATCGGGACTTGACGCATGACAGCGTTCGTTATGATCGAACGTTCTATTTAGTCGATAGATGCTTTCTTCCTGCTCCTTGCTCCTCGAAACCTAGGGGAAAACCTGTAGAGGGTTCGGAAAGCGCTCTGACACTCAAGACAGTCAGATTGCTCTTTGCAGTAAAAGATTCAATATTGATTGAACCTTTTGAGGGACGAGTATGAGTTACTCAGTGAAGTTAACCTGTCTTGTGGAAGACGGTGGGGGCCCTTTTATAGGCTAAATTAGACCGAATGTGATAGACAGTGTAGATGAGGTGATTGTGATCCTCCGTTTGGAGAAGATTCCCACTGTTCGTGGTTAGGATTTTCCTTATAGTTTATCTCGTATCTAGGATAAACAAAAGTTCCTAAGTTCAAAGATACTTCGTAGATATCTTGCCGAGGTGATAGATTTTCTAGGAGATGTTTCCTTCTTTGAGACTCTTGAAGTCCAAGCTTGCTTAACCACTTAAGATATTTAACCGACTGGGATCTTTTAGGGAGATTATGGGATTGAGTCGGTAAGCTTGCGGCGCTTCTGCCTCCCTAGTTTAGGGCATGAAGCATCGACCTAGCTTACGTGGACCGCCCTCATTCCTTTAGAGATTCCAAGTTTGGCCTGATCGTGATGTAGACGAACCCTGGCTAATACCTCTTAGTTGATCTTGGACGACCTCTCAGTTCGGGGCGTAGGTGGCGGAGCAGTGTGGGTTCAGTAGTCCTGCTGCCTTAAGTCGGATTGACCAGTTGGACTTCTAGTCTATTTTTGACTTCTTGACGTCAGTCAACGTCTGGACATTTTATGCATCAATCACTACCCATCTCCATGACTGGATTCGTTGTGACACAATGGTTACGAGTTGGATCCTCAACTCTGTTAGCCCTGACATCCGCAGTAACATTATGCATCCGACTTCGGCTTTTGAGGTTTGGAAAGGTTTAAAAGAAATATGCCAAATCCAACTTTCTTTACATGTATCAGTTGTGAAAATCCATTGCTTCCCTTCGTCAAGAAGCTTTGACTATTTCTGTTTACTTCTTCCAACTGAAAACTTACTAGGACGAGTTGGATTCCCTCCTCCCTACCTAGTCATACATTTGTCTTACTGGGAAGGCGACCATTGAGTACCATCACTCTGTTCGTATGATGGAATTCTTGGTGGGACTGCATGATATATTTTGACCCATTCGCAGTCAGATCCTACTTGTGGACCCCTCGCCCTCTTTGGCCAAAATTTACAATATGGTGACACAAGAGGAGCAACAACAACACATTGTTGTTGGTTCACCTTTGGACTATTATGTTCTTCGTACTAAGATCATGGTTGATGCTAAACAACATACCCATAATACTCAGATAGGTAAACGACCCCGTCCTTATTGTAGTACTTGCAAAATGCACGACCACTCCATGAAAATTGCAACAATGGTGTACTATGTGACCATTGCCACAAACCATGCTATACAATAGAACAATGCTTCCAACTACATAGCTATCAAGAACGTAGAAACATACCCAACCACACTTTAGCTGTATCCAGTTCCTCCACTAACAACACGTCTGCAACTCCAATCTTGAGTCAAGAGCATTATGATCGACTTATCACACTTCTCGAAGCCCGTGCTTCCCCCTGATTCTAAGGTGACATTAATGTCAGGTACAATTTTAATGTCCAATTCTTCTTCTTGGATTGTAGATAGTGGTGCCTCTTGGTATTGAGGTGACTTATGATTCTTCTTCATCTGCTATTTTGTTGACTCGGAAGAATTATGTCCTTGAATTACTTCAAAAGTCTGATCTCTTGGAATGTAAAGCAAGCTCCACTACTGTGTCTCCTCGTGATAGGTTGTCAAAGCTTGATGGTCTCTTTTGTCTTATCTCACTCTTTACAGGATGTTAGTGGGTGGACTTCAATATTTAGCTACAACAAGACCTGACATATGCTTTGTTGTCACTTATGCAACAATATTAATACAAAGGCCATGTGAGTCCCATTTCCTGCTCTTAAAGAAGATTTTGAGGTATTTGAAAGGAACAGTTGATTATGGTGTAACTATCACATAGGGGGATACATCTAAGCTAGTAGCCTTCTCTGACCCGGATTGGGTTGGATGTCCAATGACAAGAAGAAGTACCACAGGTTTTTGTATTTTATTGGGCATGTTATTGGTCTCCTGAAGCTCTAAAAAGTATCCAAAAGTGGCTCGTTCTTCAACTGAAGCTGGTATAAGGCAATATCCTCATCATTTCAGAGCTTTTTTTTGTTATTTCCTATTTATTGACAGAGCTTCATATTACTCCTATTATGCCTTATCTCTTATATTGTAATAATATGGTGCCAAAGCAATTGCTTCTCCCAGTTTTTCACGCTAAGAGCAAACACATTGAGGTCGATTCACTTTGTGCATGATTTGGTGGCCAGTGGTAAAGTGATTATCAAGTACATCCCCACTGACGATCAGCCAACTGATCTGTTTACTAAAGGACTTCACCCTACTCATCAATATACCTATCTTTGAACCAAGCTTATGTTCCACTCGGTACCTACACTTGAGGGGGGATGTTAGAGAATAGAAGGAAGATATATTTTTTTTTGTTGAAATAGAATAGAAGGAAGATGGTGTCTCAAACGTGTAAAATATAAAGTGAGAAGGAAGTTGGGGTGGTGCTCATAAATGAAGAGGGTGCCGTTATAAAAGTCTGTTAGGAAATCTGTTAAGAAACGTTTTAGTGCGTAATGGTTGTTAGGAGTTAGTTATCATTTTGTAAGACTTTCTCTCTCTAACTTCTAAAGTCGGTAAATACTTAAACTCTTGGAATCTTTGAACTTCAATAGAAATTGAGATTACAACTTCTAATATTATGTACGGTATTATTTTCTGTATTATACTATTTATTTTCCATACTAATTTTAATACTACTTAAATTGGTGTTTCACAATGCCGATGTTATATCTACAAATAAATGGGTGATGAGTTAATTATTACTCGAGTTTATAAAATATGTAGATAAGGCATTATTGATTCATTATTAAACTCTAATCGTAATTACAAGCATTTATTATTTCCTCAGAACAAGATTAGCTGTTAACTACTCTGGTTTAAGATAAATGCTGCTTGTCAATTAAATTTGTGAACATTTAATAACAAATTAATGAATTGATGATCACTAGGAGCAACTTAGATATTATATTATTGGTTACGAGAGTACCTCTTATATATGTTAGACCATATTCAAACTTACCTTTATGTATGGTGTGATTTTTTCAGCTAAACACGTAACTTTTGTTAGCTTACAAGAAGAATTTATTTTGTGTTAGCTAAATATATATATTTTCAGAATCACGTACGAGAATAACTTCGATACTAATGTACCATGTTAAATTTTGGACATTCCACTCAAAATCAGGTTAACTGAGTGGAGACGACTTGGATACTATACCTTTTGCTAAAATCATGGGTTATTTTGCGAAAGGGTCGTACATAAATAACGTGTTTTGCGAAAGGGGCATGACCGTTTATTATTTTACAAAAGGGTCGTGGACTAGGATTGACCGTTAAACAAATGTTAGATTCAACTTCACATTAGATGAAAGTTAACGCCGTTATATAGATGTAACGGTGTTACCTCAGGTAAATCCGATGGACGCTATTCCTCCACATGGATTGCTAAAATCTTGATGTATGTGGAACATGTACATTACGTTATTTACTTGCATGGAGACATCAAGACATAAAAAAATGAATGTTGTACACTTTAGACGACTGCACTGGAAGTGACGTCACACAACATCCGCATTATCTTTTTTTTTTTTTTTTTTTTGAAAATTAGATTCAATTAGAAGAAGAAAAACTAT
>BEHA01000914.1:135735-152013 GCA_002897215.1 Eschscholzia californica subsp. californica | reverse complement strand
CCGACGGTTCTTCCTGTCACCTTTATATACATAAATAACTACCTACAACTTATTGCAACACATTACTTTCAAATAACTTGATTTTTTTCCTTCACGGTTTCTTCATGGCCACTAACAACCCAACAATGGTGAATAACGATGTCTTTAACACGACTACCCTGAGTCCTCTTAACACCTCTGATACATCACACACTGTTAACCCAGTTTGCGATGAATATTATGTGCATCCTTCGGATACCGGTACTTCCGTTGTCCAATTTCCAGCTTTCACTGGAAATGCCTATGCGACTTGGGCTCATGGCATGCACGATGCCACTGTCATTAAAAACAAACAAGGATTCATTGAGGTCTCCTTTCCCAAACCCACAGATCCTACCTGTTGATGTCAAAACATGACTTTCCGTTAAATCAGCAAGAAATCGGGACTTGACGCATGACAGTGTTCGTTATGATCGAATGTTCTGTTTAGTTGATAGATGCTTTCTTCCTGCTCCTTGCTCCTCGAAACCTAGGGGAAAACCTGTAAAGGGTTCGGAAACTGCTACGACACTCAAGACATTCAGATTAATCTTTACTGGTAAAAGATTCAATATTGATTGAACCTTTTGAGGGGCGAGTATGAGTTACTCAGTGAAGTCAACCTATCTTGTGGAAGACGGTGGGGGTCCTTTTATAGGCTGAATTAGACCGAATGTGATAGATGGTGTAGATGAGGTGATTGTGATCCTCCGTTTGGAGAAGTTTCCCACTGTTCGTGGTTAAGGTTTTCCTTATAGTTTATCTCGTATCTAGGATAAATAGAACTTCCTAAGTTCAAGGATACTTTGTAGATATCCTGCCGAGGTGATAGATTTTCTAGGAGATGTTTCCTCCTTTGAGACTTTTGAAGTCCAAGCTTACTTAAACACTTAAGGTCTTTAATCGACTGGGATCTTTTAGGGGGATTATGGGATTAAGTCGGTAAGCTTGCGGCGCGCTTATGCCTCCCCAGTTTAGGGCGTGAGGCATCGAGCTAGCTTACGTGGACCGCCCTCATTCCTTTAGAGATTCCAGGTTTGATCTGATCGTGATGTAGACGAAACAGGGCTAATACCTCTTAGTTGATCCTGGACGACCTCCCAGTTCGGGGCGTAGGTGGCGGAGCAGTGTGGGTTCAGTAGTCCTGCTGCCTTAAGTCGGGTTGACCAGTTGGACTTCTAGTCTATTTTTGACTTCTTGACGTCAGTCAACGTCTGAACATTTTATGCATCATCACTACCCATCTCCATGCCTGGATTCGTTGTGACACAATGGTTACCAGTTGGATCCTCAACTCTGTTAGCCTTGACATCCGCAGTAACATTATGCATCCGACTTCGGCTTTTGAGGTTTCGAAGGTTTTAAAAGGAATATGCCAAATCCAACTCTCTTTACATGTATCAGTTGTGAAAATCCATTGCTTCCCTTTGTTAAGAAGCTTTGACTATTTCTGTTTACTTTTTCAACCTGAAAACTTACTAGGACGAGTTGAATTCCCTCCTCCCTCCCTAGTCATACGTTTGTCTTATTGGGAAGGCGACCATTGAGTACCATCACTCTGTTCGTATGATGGAATTCTTGGTGGGATCGCATGATATATTTTCACCCATTCGCAGTCAGATCCAACTTGTGGACCCATTGCCCTCTTCGGCCAAATTTACAATATGGTGACTGAAGAGGAGCAACAACAACACATTGTTATTGGTTCACCTTTTGACTATTATTTTCTCCGTACTAAGATCACGGTTGATACTAAACAACATACCCAGAATACTCAGATAGGTAAACGACCCCGTCCTTATCGCAGTACTTGCAAAATGCACGACCACTCCATGAAAATTGCAACACTGGTGTACTATGTGACCATTGCCACAAACCAGGGCATACAATAGAACGATGCTTCCAACTACACAGCCATCAAGAACGTAAAAACATACCAACCACACTTTAGCTGTATCCAGTTCCTCCACTAACAACACGTCTGCAACTCCAATCTTAAGTCAATAGCATTATGATCGACTTATCACACTTAGCGAAGCCCGTGCTCCCCCTGGTTCTAAGGCGACTTTAATGTCAGGTACAATTTTAATGTCCAATCCTTCTTCTTGGATTGTAGATAGTGGTGCCTCTTGGTATTGAGGTGACTTATGATTCTTCTTCATCTGCTATTTTGTTGACTCGGAAGAATTATGTCCTTGAATTACTTCAAAAGTCTGATCTCTTGGAATGTAAAGCAAGCTCCACTATTGTGTCTTCTCGTAATAGGTTGTCAAAGCTTGATGGTCTCTTTTGTCTTATCCCACTCTTTACAAGATGTTAGTGGGTGGACTTCAATATTTAGCTACAACAAGACCTGACATATGCTTTGTTGTCAACTATGCATCAATATTTATGCAAAGGCCATGTGAGTCCCATTTTCTGCTCTTAAAGAAGATTTGAGGCATTTGAAAGGAACAGATGATTATGGTGTAACTATCACATAGGGGGATACATCTAAGATAGTAGCCTTCTCTGGGCGAATTGGGTTGGATGTCCAATGACAAGAAGAAGTACCACAGGTTTTTGTATTTTATTGTGCATGTTATTGGTCTTCTAAAGCCCTAAAAAGTATCCAAAAGTGGCTCGTTCTTCAACTGAAGCTGAGTATAAGGCATTATCCTCATCATTTCAGAGCTTTTTTTTATTTCCTATTTATTGAAAGAGCTTCATATTACTCCTATTATATCTCTTATATTGTAATAATGTGGTGCCAAAGCAATTGCTTCTCCAAGTTTTTCACGCTAAGAGCAAACACATTGAGGTTGATTCACTTTGTGCATGATTTGGTGGCCAGTGGTAAAGTGATTATCAAGTACATCCCCACTGACGATCAGCCAACTGATCTGTTTACTAAAGGACTTCACCTTGCTCATCAATATACCTATCTTTGAATCAAGCTTATGTTCTCCTCGGTACCTGCACTTGAGGGGGGATGTTAGAGAATAGAAGGAAGATGGTGTGTCAAACGTGTAAAATATAAAGTGAGAAGGAAATTGGGGTGGTGCACATAAATGAAGAGGGTGCCGTTATAAAAGTCTGTTAGGAAATCTGTTAAGAAAGGTTTTAGTGCGTTATGGTTGTTAGGAGTTAGTTATCATTCTGTAAGACTTTCTCTCTCTAACTTCTAAAGTCAGTAAATACTTAAACTCTTGGGATCTTTGAACTTCATTAGAAATTGAGATTACAACTTCTAATATTATATACTTTATTATTTCCTGTATTGTAATATTTATTTTCCATACTGATTTTAATACTACTTAAATTGGTGTTTCACAATACCGATGTTATATCTACAAAATGTAATAGATAATATTCGAAAGGTTATATGGAAATGACAATGTTGAATTTTACCATAATTTGCATTCATATCGAAATACCTAATTAAGAACATGTGAGGAATTGTAACCATTCGTTACATTAAACAGATTTTAAACTTTTGTAGTTAAAAACAAAAGTTATATATATTTTTTTTTTATTAAAAATCCAAATCTTATATTATTGTAAATTGTCGGTCTATTTGCTTCAACGTGTATCGATATTTGCATGCAACTTAATGAAATTAAGAGAAGGGGAAGAGATATAGGTAATGAGCTATACTAAAACAAAGGATGATCTTGAACCAAACTATATTAGAAGAATTTTTTCCAAACCTTTTCCATACACTTTCTCATCTCTTACAAACTTATACAAATAATACACCAAGTACATCTATTTATAGGGTGAGAGAAGTAATAGGAAGTTGACACATACCCTATGTGTTGTCACTTGCATGGTGTGTTGTCACCACCAAGATGACACTTTGCATATGGAGTTGTAGAATGGTGACACATAACCTCATGTGTTGTCACTTGCATGATGTGTTGTCACTACCAAGATGACACATTGCATATGGAGCTCCCATGCAATGACACTTCTCATATGGAACTACCACAAGATGACACCTCATCAAGGTGAAATTATAGGAATGGTGGGCTGCAATAGATATGAGTTTGGCAAGAGGAAGATAATCTTAAAGGCACCCAAAACATATACTAAACCAATAATCTTATGGCATCCACATCCCTTTGCATAGCCAATGATTATATGGGCAACCACATACCATATAACACTCCCCCTTGGATGACCATCACTTGGAATAATTGTCTCATTAAAAACCTTGTCAGAGAAATCCGGTGGGACAAAATCTGATGAAGGAAAAGAGTACATCCGAGTGACGTTGGATACGCTAAATACTGCCTCGTTAAAACCTTGCCAGAAAAACCCATTAGGACAAAAACTGGACGAAGGAAAAATAGTACAGAGCGTAGATAACGATACATGAACCTGCACATGATAATAGACTCCCCCTGATGAATATCATATCTTGGACCGATGTAGTCTTACATCATCAGGTTATTCAAGCATCGCATTCCGATGCCATCTACCAATTTTCTGAACGTTGTAGTAGGCAGAGACTTGGTGAACAAGACAGCATAATTCTCACACGATTGTATCTTCTGGATATCAATCTCATTATTCTTCTGGAGATGATGTGAGTAAACAACTTAGGGGATATGTGCTTAGTCCTATCGCCTTTGATGTATCCTTCTCTGATCTGAGCGATGCAAGCTGAATTATCTTCGTGGATGACTGTGGGAGAATTTGTGATTGAATCAAGACCACTTGAGCTTCTAATGTGTTCAATAATGGATCTAAGCCATACGCACTCTCTTGTTGCTTCATGGAGGGCAATAATTTCTGCATAGTTAGATGAGGTAGCGGGCATACTTTGTTTACTAGATCGCCACGAGAAAGTTGTACCTCCACTTGTGAATACATAGCCTGTCTGTGAAATCCCTTTGTGCGGATCAGAAATATAACCGGCATCTGTGTATCCTTTTACTTGAGAATCACCGGATAAGTTCTTTGAATAAAACAATCCCATGTCAGTTGTTCCTCTCAGATATCTTAGAATTTGTTTTACTCCAACCCAATGCCTCTTAGTTGGTGCAGAGATATATCTGGCTAATAGATTTACTGCAAAAGCAATGTTCGGTCTAGTGCATTGAGCTAAGTATGATAACGCACCAATAGCACTCATATATGGTACTTCTGGACCAAGGATTATTTCGTCTTCTTCTTTAGGTCGAAATGGATCTTTCAGAGCATCGAGAGACCTAACAACCATGGGAGTACTAAGCGGATAAGAATTCTCCATGTTAAAGCGCTTCAAGACTTTTTCAGTGTATAATGTTTGATGAACAAGTATGCCACTTGTGCTTCTTTCAATTTGTAAGCCAAGACAGAATTTTGTTTTCCCGAGATCTTTCATCTCGAATTCTTTCTTCAAATATTCTGCTGCTTTAGAGAGCTCTTCTGGAGTTCCTATAAGGTTGATATCATCAACATATACTGCAAGAATAGCGAATCCAACATCTCCTTTCTTGATAAATAAACATGGGCAAACGAGATCATTAACATAACCTTCTTTGATCAGATATTCACTAAGACGATTGTACCACATTCGTCCAGCTTGTTTCAATCCGTATAAAGCTCGATTAAGCTCTAGTGAATACATGGTACGTGGGTTGCCTCCAGGCAATAAATCCTTCAGGGACTTTCATATAAATGTCGGTATCTAACTTTCCATATAGATACGCAGTGACCACGTCCATTAAATTCATATCGAGTTCTTCCAGGACTGCTAAACTAATCAAATATCGAAAGGTTATTCCATCCATAACTGGAGAATATGTTTCTTCATAATCGATCCCTGGTTTCTGCAGGAAACCTTGAGCCACAAGTCTTGCTTTATAGCGAATGACTTCATTATTCTCATTCCGTTTTCTAACGAATACCCATTTGAAACCTACAGGGTTTACATCCTTGGGTGTCAGGACTACAGGTCCAAAAACGTTACGTTTTGACAGTGAATTCAGCTCTGTCTGGATTGCTTCTTCCCATTTTACCCAATCAGGCCTTTTCCGACATTCCTCAATAGAATGTGGTTCATAATCATGATTTTTAGTGACAATATCAGTGGCTACTGAAAGCGCAAATATATCATCGATGATTATGTTATCTCGATTCACACTTTACCATTACAAGCATAATTTATAGATATCTCTTCGTTTGGAGATAACTCGTGCTCTTCAAGAGCTTTTGCTTCTTCTGGGGCTTCACCCACTTCTAGGGGTGTATTTGTCGTCTCTTCTGGAACATTACTTGTTTGTGGTTGGTTTTTCCTCTTCCAGGGAACTATATCTTTAGAACCGATTGGTCGTCCACGTTTCAGACGTGCTTTGGACGATTCATTTGCTGCAATAATTTTATTATGTCCTTCAGGGACATCTATCCTTGCTGGAACATTTGCAGCAGGTATATGTGATTTTGTCACTCTCGCTGCGTCGTTAAATGCGTCAGGCATTTTATTAGCAATCTCTTGTAGATGTATTATCCTTTGTACTTCAACTTCTGATTGATTAGTACGAGGATCAAAGTGAGACAAATTTGGTGTAACCCAAGAAAGTTCTTTTTTGGTAACATTTGCTTCAGGCAAATTTACTCCCCCTAATGGCGGGAAAACTGTCTCATCAAAGTGACAATCGACGAAGCGTGCAGTGAAAGTCTTACCCGTCAGGGGTTCTAGATATCGAATAATAGATGGTGTGTTAAAACCTGTATATATTCCTAGCCGGCGCTGAGGCCCAAACTTTGTGCGTTGTGGGGCTGTAATAGGAACATATACAACACATCCAAAAATACGCAAATGAGATATGTTTGGCTGCTGGCCTTGAACATATTGCAAAGGTGAGAATTGATTATTCGAAGTAGGACGTAACCTTATCAAAGTTGCAGCATGAAGAACTGCAGGTCCCCATGCAGTAACCGGTAATTTAGTCCTCATCAACATTGGTCTCGCAATCAGTTGGATATGTTTTATGAATGATTTAGCTAGACCATTCTGAGTATGAACATGAGCTACAGGATGTTCAACATTAATTCCAACTGAGAGACAATATGAATAAAAAATACTCGATGTAAATTCTCCTGCTCCATCTAGGCGAATCGACTTTATCGGATAATCAGGAAAGTGAGCTCGTAAACGAATTATCTGAGCTAATAACTTTGCAAACGCCTGATTCCGCGTCGAGAGCAGATTTACATGAGACCATCTAGTTGATGCATCTATTAATACCATAAAATATTTAAATGGTCCACACTGCGGGTGTATAGGGCCACATATATCACCTTGAATCCTTTCCAAAAATTTCGGAGATTCGATATGTACTTTCGTCAGGGACGGGCGAGTAATAAACTTCCCCAATGAGCAACCAGTGCAAGTAAAATCCCTATCTATCAGAAACTTCTGGTTCTGAAGAGGGTGTCCCTAAGAGTTTTGTATTATTCTACTCATCATGGTAGATCCTGGGTGTCCTAGTCGATCATGCCAAATTTTATACGTATTTGGATCGTGCAACTTCGGGTTGACAACGACATATGATTCAACTGTTTTAATCTCTGAGATATAACCCAGAAGAAAGAGCTTCATGTCTTTCCAGAACACGCTTCTGGCATGATATACTCGAGGTATATAAATATTCTTTATCATTCTCAGACCCAGTCTCGACGTGATACCAGTTCAGACGAATGTCTTTGAAACTCAATAGATTCTTCAGGGATCCAGTCGAGTACAAAGCATCCTCAATAATTATTTTCGTACCACGGGGCAATATTATAGTAGCTCTTCCGGAGCCTTCTATAATGTTTGATGAGCCAGCGATAGTAATCGCATTTGCCTCACATAATTTTAAGGGCGAGAAATATTTTGTATTTCGAAGTATCGAATTTGTGGTCCCACTGTCTGCTAGACAGCTATCTTCATCACCTTTAGATATGTTTCTTCTGGAATCCATTCCTTTCATAATATAATATAAGATTCAAACCACAACGATTTATAACATAAACAAAACTATTACAGATACATATAATATACTATCTAATATCTAACAGACAAAAGTTACTATAATATAGCATTATAATAGATAGAAAAGTTAATACAGTAAATATTAAACATATCACCAGTTTGATTTTCTCCTTCAAGGAGATAATCTCCAACACACAATGGTGGATCAAGTTCCATAAGGTTCATCTCTGGTGCAGCTTTAGATTTCAGAGATGCTTGGTATAGGTCCACCAAATGTCTCGCCGTACGACAGGTACGGGACCAATGACCTTCCATACCACAGCGGTAACAAACTTCTTCACGAGCTTTGGGAGGGGTATTATTTTTACCCTTTACTTTATCAGGCTTTCTCGCTGCATAATTCTTTGAATTTTCTCCTTTTTCCCACTTTTGGTGGTAAGGGGTTTGCCTGTTTCTCTCCCATTTGTTCGTGCGGGATCCACATTGGTGGTTTCTTCCGGAACCACGCTTCCCTTTGTAATTTTGTTTCTCTCCATGATCTTTTGACAATATTGCATGTGCTTCAGGCACAGGTACGTGAAGGAGTTGAAGGAGATGTCCTTCGACCAAGACGACAATGCGAACAATTTGTCGGATAGGACAATTGATGTGGAAGATCATCAAGTCCGATTGATTTAGGGATCGTAGAGTTGTAGCTAGAGACCAACTACGATCGCGGCTAACTTCGATCGGATCCTACAACGGGTTACACATAAGAGTGACAAATTGATCTAGAATATGACTAGTGGGAGTGAGATATAATCATGGGAGTGTCCCATAAACATATCTCATAGGCCTAAAAAGGAATTAGGCAAAGATAGTACAAAAAGGCCAAAAACAGGGTTTTGGCCCTAGACCGATTCGGGTACTTCTAGGACTCGGATTGGGCTGAATTTTGGAGGGTTAGTTTCTGATATAATAAACATTATATATGCCAATTTTCGTGGTGTTTGGACACGTCCTCCTTAGATAATTGAGAAAATATCAATAGTTGCTATTTTCGACTATTTCCCTAAATCTTATTCTAAAGGGTGTTTTGGGAAACCTAAAAGGAGGTGGATTCTTATTAGGGTTCTATATAAACACTCTTAGGGCAGAGAATAAGGTGTGGAATTTCTCTCTAAGCTTTGTTACTCTACCACATCAAGTAGAGAGGAGAAAGTGAGCTAATTCCCATTAACTATCTATCTAGTCAAGAAGAAAGGAGTTCTTCTTCCAACCACCATTGGTGTGCTAGCTATACAACAAGGTGGGAGATCAAGTTGATTACTCGTGTCCCAAGTAGAGGAGCTACACTTGAAGCTTTTGGTCTTCTTTAATCAATTCAATTAGTTCGAGGGAAAAGCGATTAAGGTAATCTACTATCTCCATTAGTTTAACTACTAGTTTTGCATGATGATCTTGGGGATACTAGTGTTAGACATTAGATGTCGTTATCCGCTATAAACACTAGTATAAGGGTATAAATCCCTACAGTGGCGTCAGAGCCTCTTGCAATTAACTAGATTTTGCTAAGAATCGAACTAATTCATATATGATATGCTTGATAGTTTGAAAATTGAGCTTATAAAAGTATTTTAAAAGCTGTTTTAAAAAGTATTTTAAACTCATAATTTGATATTATTGAATGGGATTCAATAAATTTTCAAATTGAGAATCAAATTGATGATTGAAAGTGTTTTAAAAACTCAATTTGATTGAATTTTGGTCTAATCCATGTTTGATTAAGTTGATAGTTATGTTTAAAAGAGTTTTTTAAACATAAGAATTTGATTGATTTTGAATGGGATTCAAGAATTTTTAAATAGATTTCAAAATTTGTTCTTGAAAGAATTTCGAAAACCTAGATTTTGATCCAAAATTGGTTTGATTAAGAGTTGTTTTTAAGTTTTGGAAACTTTTGAAAAACAAAAATTTGGAATTTTAGAAGTGTTCTAAAAAGAGTTGTTTTGAGCTTAGGAAACTTCCAAAACAAATTTGGAAAATTTTAAAAGTTTCTAAAAGAATTTTAGAAGTGTTCTAAAAGGAATTTCAAAATTTTAGAAAAGCTTTAAAATTGGAAAATAGCAACTTAGAGTTGCATAAGAAAAAAAAAAAATTTTGGAAACTAGGGTTTTGAAAAACCCTAGTGTCCGGCCAGGAAGCTTCCTGGCCGGACCGGAAGCTTCCTGGCCGGACCGGAAGCTCCTGGACGCGTCTTCTGGACGCGTCTAGAGCAGCTGCAACCAGAAGCTTCTAGACGCGTCTTCTGGACGCGTCTAGAGCAGCTACTGGGGACGCGTCTAGGACGCGATCAGCAGCTGCAAGGGAGCTTCCTGGACGCGTCTAGGATGCGTCCAGAGCACCCGACCAGACGCGTCTTGGAGACGCGTCTGGGAGGTTCTGGGTGTCTCGGACTAGTCCGAGACACCTAGTGCTGGTCCGGTCCAGCACCAGACACGTCTAAGACGCGTCTGGTACATGGACTAGCGTCCTGGCTCCGGCCAGGACGAGACCAGGCCTTGATAGGCCTCGGCCAGGACATGCCGGCCCTATGGGCCGTGCTATGTCCGGACCTTGTCCGAGCCCTTTTGTGGGCTTGGGCCGGGGCTTGTCTAGGACTTGTCCCGGGCTTTTTCGAGGCTTTTCGGACCACGAAAAGGGACCATCATTCGAGTGGGAGTTTTTGCCAAAATTTCTTCCGATTCCAACCAAATAATTCCAAAATCAATCCGGGCCATCCAGAAGGCCAAAACGGATTTCTCTTTAAATTGATTTATGAAATCATTAAGAATCGAACCAATATTTTTTCCGAAATTGACCCGGACTTTAAGAACCCAAAACGGAGTTTTTCTTAAAGATGATTTTAGAAATCATAAAAGATAAAACCGGAACGCACCATTAGTTAAATTCTTCGAATTTAGACTTAAGGACCGTAATGTGACATGTGATGTCAACAAAAGTATCTCCCAGGATAATCATGCATATATAATTCTTAGCCTTGATATATTATTTGATTGCATGTGATGTGAATGCGGGAAACTAGTATGGCCATAGATTTATTTCTTTATTCTTGTTTTAAGCACGGATGGGTGCATGCTTTGTAATTAATTTTAATTTCAAGTTTATACGATCTGCGAATCGTTAGAGTCATGTAATTAGAGTTTAGGGTCTATGAGTCCATTGAAGAAACTCGAGGATGAAATCCAAAGGCGAGTGGGAGAAATCAATGGAGGTTCAAAGATGGCGATCTAAGACAAACCAAAAGGCGAAACAAGAAGAAAACCAAAGGAGATTAGATCTTCTGGGTTAGGGGCCATACTAGGATCCATGTCTGCTTGATTTACTTTCTCGCGCGCATTTACTTACTTATTTACGCTTTATGTCGTGGATGTTAGTTAGGCTAAATAGTTCACTATAACAAACGCCAGACTAGCTTAAAAGTCCCCAAAACGTAATCTTGAGTAATTGCCTATCCAGATTAAGACACTCGTTGCGCCCTTGTTCGAGGAAGGTGGGTCGGCCTTCGCAGAGTACCTCCTCTACCTTGGGACAATGCGGGTAGGTCTATAGAAGAGGCCTACACGTCTAAATGGTTCTACTCAACGAGATCAGCAAGAGAGTCTTGGATACTCGAGGCAAAAGGATAGATTAGTCATTCATTAATGAAATCTATCAACCAAGAGTCATAAGGTATGATCAGTGAAGTAGTTCACTCCGAAGAACTGAGATCTTGGAATCACTTATTCAATCGGGGATGATTTTTATTGAATAATGTGGGAAAACTAAGTTTTTCAAAATGATAATGAGTTTTAAAACTTTGCCATTTCTTTATGTAGTTTTAAGATGACACAAACGATTTCAACATTGAATCACACCTAAGGGAGGTGCTGATCCACTTCCTAGAATGGAAGAATGAATCCGAGAATAGTTCTCAGATTCAAAAGGAAGGTCACTAGAATACCCAATCCCAATGTTGACTCATACAAGAGAAGGTCAAAAGCCATTTGCAAGCAATCGTATAACATTCTCTTTGGAAGAGTAATAAATGCTAGCATAACCATTAAAACAAACTAAGGAAGAAATTCCTACAGAAGTCATAAATGGAGAGGTACGAGACCTCCAAGGCAATCTGAAAGTCATCCTAAGGGAAGCCAACAGAATACATCTATCACCCAATTCAATATCGATTGAACAAAGATTGATAAAGACCTTAGATGAGTCACTCAGGTTGTTACGAACAAACTGAACAGAACATACGGGAACATCCAGTCTAAGAAAGGTTCTTGAGATTTGGTACAAAGAATCTAAGAAAGAGCTCTTGAGATTCAAAAGGGCAAAAGGATCAGTCAAGTGAGACAAACATTTGATCAAAGAAAAGTAGTTGCCGAGTACATGATCAAGAGTATTCCTCATTACTGTGAATGTTTCTAAAACAATGGCTAGACCATTTAAAAGGAAACTACGTTTAGCACCTGGAGGACAAAAGGAATGGAATTATGAATTCCCGTTCCGTATCCTTGTTAACAAAGTTAAAAACAAGTATCGTAAAATTCCTTCATCAGGTATTTAAGACCAGATGAGCGGCTCAGTGGGAGCTTAAGGGAATTACATACTTGACTAAAAGAAGTAAAGATCCAAGAGGGAGCAGAAGTAGTAATGCTGGGGATGCTGAAAGGGATCAAAGTCTTCTTTTAGACACTGATCTAGCTTAGAACTTAATAGTGATTATTTTGTTCTTCTAGAAACATATGATGTTTTAAACCAGTGGTAAAATTAACTGAAGGTTAACATTGATAATGGCTAAAATCAAGAGATTCAAACTCATTAAACTTCAGCATTGACAATTAGGTCTTAAGGACTGAATTGACAAAGTCACCCTTTTCAAAAGGCATAGAGACTGGTAATCTATTAGGACTCATACAGTGTTATGCAGACCTATAAGTTTACTTGCAGAAGCTAACGAGAGAAACTTCAAATACGTACTCTGACAACTTCATGAAGTATGGAAACGTACAAATCATAAAGTATAAGTCGGAATGTTTGAAAGGTTCAAACAAAGTACAAACCGAAGTAAAAGAATCATTTTGACAAGAGAGTTTAAGTCATCCAATTAGATTGAAGTGGTAAAAACTTGAGTCAAATACTTGATAACCATCAAAGGAGTTGAGAAACCGTTTCCCAACTCGCTCCATGGAACACATCTGAGGGATGGTGGATTCAGTGGGAGTAATCGAACATTTCTATGCATAATTCGATCAAAGATGGGTTTAAGCCAGTCTTCCAAATATTTTTGGACATATTCTAGAAACGATTGTTTTCACACTTACCAAAGTCCGTCTAACAGCTAAGCTTGTAAAAGCATTACAAAAATTAGTTAAAGTCTGACGCAATTTCTTTAGAAGAAATTTGGGCTTTTTCCACAAGCAATCAAGAGAACAAAGTGTTTGTTGCTCATGATAGTATTCTTATTGTAATTAGCACACCTAGTAGTCTGGGAGAAAAGTACTAATTATTACAAGAATAAGTGGGAGAAAAGTACAAGTCGAATTAATTCGATTATGAGAAAAATCATGAAGAGTCATGAAGAACAATCATGAAACTTGTACAGGACGATTAAGTTCGACCAAGAGCAACAAACTGCGGCTCCTCAGAAAAGGAAAGGTTAAAGATATGATCTTGTAAACCCACCGCACAAAAGCGAATGTCATTCGCAGGAGAACACTCAAAGCGAGTGAAAGTGTCTCTAAAGGAATATCTCAAAGTAGTTGAGAAAATTCCAAATTGTTATTCAAAATCCCTAAAAGGTCAAAAATAAAATCTTAAAGACTCAGAAAATAAAGGTTATTTTTGAAGAGATAAAAGACCTGCGCAGAAACGGAAATTGACTCTAGATTTTGGCTAGAAGCCAAAATCATCGTGGAATCCATATCTCGTCAAGACATGAAGCTTGATAATTTAAGTCAACAGAAGACCTAAATTGGTTTTCCAAAGTAGAAAACTGAGAAGGATGGAAACATTCATGTTTCCCGAAACTAGACAAGAAGAATAAGATTCTTCCAATCAAGTTATGTCCATAGGCATGCTTCAGAAATCTATCGACGGATTAAAAGCACGCAAGAGTTAGAATCTTCGATTCAAAAGGCAATCAAAGAAGTTTGATTCCTGAGGAATGAAGATAATCTTGAATCACGAGTTTCAAGAAGGTAAGTGGGAGAAACAAACCGTCTGGGTCCGTATGCTGAGTACATACAAAAGATTGAGTACGACATAAGATGTTGTGTAACAGTGAACACACTGACTCAATAAAAGGACCACACACAAGGATGAAATGCCATTTTGGGCATCTGAAGATCTATAAGCATAGATCAAAAGGATGATAGGATTAGAGAGACTCAGTACGCTGAGATGCTTGAGATCCGAAACAGAAAATCTAAGACTCGGAAAGTCTAAAAGAATTTCGACCCAAAACTCATGACTAAGAGCGTTGCTAAATTGGAGTTTGAAAAGACACCGATGTAGCAAACAAGCATGAGAGAGAGATTTATGTTCGAATACATAAAGTCAATCATATTGGATATGATTAGCATTTGAATATCCAAATTCGGATTTGAAAACCGAAACACTACTTAGAAACATCCTAGAAGGCTAAAGGATGAAGTAGTACAAAAGTTGAACATGTCATCGTAGCAAACTTCCAGACATGGAAGGAAAGTAGGCTAAAAGTGATTTAAGCCGGGAACTGTTGCAAATACTACATAAAGAATTAAAAGCCTTAACTCTAGTAAAAGTTACTAGGAATTATCAAGGTTGAAGATAACGGTCTTCAAATTAATTGATAATTAGCAAAGTTTAAACGGATTACATCCGTAGTCAAACTAAACTGTCACCTAAGACAAAGTATGAGAGTCATAATTTTAAACCTTGACAAATAAAACTGAGTGGGTAAAAAGAGTTTTACGGAAGAGGCTCAGATTTACAACTCTCGTTATCAGAAATAATAGAGTTATTTCACAAGTCGTCTAAATTTGGTTTAGTGTTTAAACGACAGTCCATTGATGATAAAACATTCCGAATAGGTTTGTCAGATACGTGATCTGATGAATGAAACCCTATTAAGTGAACTTGGAATATTTATTATCAAATCCCTGGTCCAGGTCATTGCATGGACAACAATGACTCACGAAGACTAGCACGGGAGTCGATGGGATAGCGCAGTTTCATGGGCTATAGGAATAGTATATTCTATTCGACTACGTGGGTGTGTAAAAGGTTTATACACTGGATAACCCTCAAATGAGAAGTACATCACTCGTGATGAACGTCAATACTTCTCATAAAGACAATTGGAGAGATTCCTCAAAACATGAGTGCTCCACTCATCTTATGAAAGGAATGTCCGACTTTGGTTCCGTCAAACGCCGCGCCGTAAAAGGAGGTCATAAAGACGGATACTGGGAAGGACAGGATAGACATGAAGTTAAGTGGGAGCGCAAGAATGGATTGTGTCAACCTAATCACATTAGGTACAAAGTGTCTCAAGGCCACTTGATGAGTAGCAACTGAAAATGCGTGGCCACGCTCAAACGGATTAGGAGTTAATCGTTTGTATTTTACAGTTGTACTCGGAATTCAAGAAAGTCTGAATGACGTGACGTATCAGATGGGATACTAGATTGACACGGGAATCGAGGCATTGCACTTGTTCTAAGTCCAAGTGGGAGTCTGAAGGAGTTGAAGGAGATGTCCTTCGACCAAGGTGACAATGCGAACAATTTGTCGGATAAGACAATTGATGTGGAAGATCATCAACTCCGATTGATTTAGGGATCGTAGAGTTGTAGCTAGAGACCAACTACGATCGTCGAATTACGAAGTAATTCGCGGCTAACATCGATCGGATTCTACAACGGGTTACACATAAGAGTGACAAATTGATCTAGAATATGACTAGTGGGAGTGAGATATAATCATGGGAGTGTCCCATAAACATATCTCATAGGCCTAAAAAGGAATTAGGCAAAGATAGTACAAAAAGGCCAAAAACAGGGTTTTGGCCCTAGACCGGTTCGGGTACTTCTAGGACTCGGATTGGGCTGACTTTTGGAGGGTTAGTTTCTGATATAATAAAAATTAATTCTGCCAATTTTCGTGGTGTTTGGACACGTCCTACTTAGGGAATTGAGAAAATATCAATAGTTGCTATTTTCGACTATTTCCCTAAATCTTATTCTAAAGGGTGTTTTGGGAAACCTAAAAGGAGGTGGATTCTTATTAGGGTTCTATATAAACACTCT
>BEHA01000914.1:111038-135582 GCA_002897215.1 Eschscholzia californica subsp. californica | reverse complement strand
ATCAAGTTGATTACTCGTGTCCCAAGTAGAGGAGCTACACTTGAAGCTTTTGGTCTTCTTTAATCAATTCAATTAGTTCGAGGGAAAAGCGATTAAGGTAATCTACTATCTCCATTAGTTTAA
Organism: Eschscholzia californica subsp. californica; assembly: GCA_002897215.1. Classification (NCBI taxonomy): domain Eukaryota; kingdom Viridiplantae; phylum Streptophyta; class Magnoliopsida; order Ranunculales; family Papaveraceae; genus Eschscholzia; species Eschscholzia californica. The sequence continues at coordinate 135,459 of BEHA01000914.1, read as the reverse complement.
CTACTAGCTTTCTTACTCCACCACATCAAGTAGAGAGGAGAAAGTGAGCTAATTCCCATTAACTATCTATCTAGTCAAGAAGAAAGGAGTTCTTCTTCCAACCACCATTGGTGTGCTAGCTATACAACAAGGTGGGAGATCAAGTTGATTACTCGTGTCCCAAGTAGAGGAGCTACACTTGAAGCTTTTGGTCTTCTTTAATCAATTCAATTAGTTCGAGGGAAAAGCGATTAAGGTAATCTACTATCTCCATTAATTTAACTACTAGTTTTGCATGATGATCTTGGGGATACTAGTGTTAGACATTAGATGTCGTTATCCGCTATAAACACTAGTATAAGGGTATAAATCCCTACAGTACGAACCCAGTGGGTCGAGATTCATGGTTATGCAACAACAACTGGTTGTTCTGTTCATTGACCAAAAGACAGGTCAGTAATTGGGAGAATTTAGAGAAACGTCGCTCTCGGTATTGTGACTGCAGGACAATATCCGAGGCATGGAACGCACTCAATGTTTTATCTATCATATGTTCATCAGTGATAATATCTCCTCCCACTTTTAGTCTGGAAACAATTTTACAAAGGTTGGAATTATAAGCATAAATGGAAGAAAAATCTTGTAGTCGAAGATTTATAAAATCATTTCGAGCTTTTGGAAGGATGACCATCTTCAGGTGATCATATTTATCTTTTAAGATATTCCATAAAGCCAAGGGATCTTCCACATACAAATACTCTGACTTCAGGTCATCATGTATGTGACGTCTCAAAAAGCTTAAAGCATGAGCCCGTAACATTTCATCTGCCTTATTCCCTTCTTCAATAGTGTTCAGGAGATTTTTGTATTTTAGATTCAGTCTAGTTTCGACTGCCCACTCCATGTAATTCTTACCTGTTATATCTAGAGCTGCAAATTCAAGTCTAGCAAGGTTAGACATTATGAAATATAAATTAAAATATTATACCTTTCACTAGACGGAGTAGCGGCTTAGTTTGTTCGATATTTCACCGATGTTGATTTCGGTAACGGAGCAGAGTAACGGCTTCTTTCGGCTGGCTAGAGACTCGTGCTGATAACGTATTGTAAATTGTCGGTCTATTTGCTTCAACGTGTATCGATATTTGCATGCAACTTAATGAAATTAAGAGAAGGGGAAGAGATATAGGTAATGAGCTATACTAAAACAAAGAGATGATCTTGAACCAAACTATATTAGAAGAATTCTTTCCAAACCTTTTCCATACACTTTCTCATCTCTTACAAACTTATACAAATAATACACCAAGTACATCTATTTATAGGGTGGGAGAAGTAATAGGAAGTTGACACATACCCTATGTGTTGTCACTTGCATGGTGTGTTGTCACCACCAAGATGACACTTTGCATATGGAGTTGTAGAATGGTGACACATAACCTCATGTGTTGTCACTTGCATGATGTGTTGTCACTACCAAGATGACACATTGCATATGGAGCTCCAATGCAATGACACTTCTCATATGGAACTACCACAAGATGACACCTCATCAAGGTGAAATTATAGGAATGGTGGGCTGCAATAGATATGAGTTTGGCAAGAGGAAGATAATCTTAAAGGCACCCAAAACATATACTAAACCAATAATCTTATGGGCATCCATATCCCTTTGCATAGCCAATGATTATATGGGCAACCACATACCATATAACATATATTTCTTTTTGTTAAAAATCTAAATATTTGTATTTTGTTTGGTTAAAAACCCAATATGTTTTGTAAAAGTGTTGCAAGATGTTGCAAGGCGTTGCAAAGCTGTTGTTAGGTGTTGCAAAGCTGGTGTAAGGTGTTGCAAGGCGCTCCAAAACTGTTGTAAAGTGTTGCAAAGTTGTGCAAGACGCTCCAAGGTTGTCAAAAGGCGTTGCGAAATTGTCGCAAGGTGTTGCAAAATAAAAAAAATACTCAAGGAGTTGAAGACTAAAAAAAGATTGACTGGTTCTTTTTAACCAAAGCCCAAATTTTTTAGCTAGGGAGTTTTGACCAAATTCCCCTATATTAAAATACCCAACAATCACTTAGGTGATGCGATTCCTGGTAATAGAATTCCATTCTCTCGCGCCAAACTTAACCTCTTCGGTTATTTATCTATTAAACTTGATCGATATTGTTTGGTCTAAAAGATCCGTTGCGGGTCAATTATGTTATTATTCTAGTTCTTTTGTTGAAAGTTATATTATTATTCTGCTGCAGTTTAGGTTTTTTTTTTTTTTTTTTATGCAAGTGCTGCTGATGAAGCTTTATGTTTTGCAACAGTTAAGTTCAATATTTTCTACAAGTAAGACTTTAACATTAGGCAGAAAAATTCTCTCCTCCAAACTGTAATTCCTAGATGAAGTCTGTCTCAATCTCTCTGTCTGTATGCAACTATTATGGGGGTTTAGATATGATTAATCTTTCAAGAGACCAACAATTTCATTTCTTTTTATAACAGATGATTGGTTTTATAACATATTTGTTTAAATATTATTAAGGAGAGCTCCAATCTGGACAGGTGGAATGAGTAATCAAATAAATGGGTGATGAGTTAATTATTACTCGAATTTTTAAAATATGTAGATAAGGCATTATTGATTAATTATTAAACTCTAATCGTAATTACAAGCATTTATTATTTCCTCAGAAAGAGATTAGCTGTTAACTACTCTGGTTTAAGATAAATGCTGCTTGTCAATTAAATTTGTGAACATTTAATAACAAATTAATGAATTGATGATCACGAGAAACAACTTAAATATTATAATCTTGGTTACGAGAGTACCTCTTATATATGTTAGACCATATTCAAACTTACCCTTATGTATGGTGTGATTTTTTCAGCTAAACACGTAACTTTTGTTAGTTTACAAGAAGAATTTATTTTGTGTTAGCTAAATTTATATTTTTTCATCATCTCATATGAGACTAATTTCGGTACTAATGTACCATGTTGAAATTTGGACGTTCAACTCAAAATCAAGTTATAGTGAGTGGAGACGACTTGGATACTATACCTTTTGTTAAAATCATTGTCCGCTTGAGATCTCACATTGTTTTCTTCATAAGAAATGATAAGCTTAGCGAAGGTATAATTTCGCGGTACCTCTCACCCTTAATGTCCAATTAATTGAGGGATGCCTAGAACAATGACTTGATGACTCACATTCACTAAAAGATTAAGTTTGATTATCATTAATACCACTTAAACATGAGTAAATATATGATTTTTCTGTCCCAAAACTCTAATCTTTTTGTGAATGTATAGAACTCAAGTAAAAAGAGAGCAAACTATGACCTAATTTCAGTGGAGATAGAGGGCCAAGAGGAAAGTTTGTCATATACTACTAATTAAGGGGCTATTCAATAATTATCCATTTATATTATAAAAGTATAAGATTAGAATGCATATAGACCTATTCAATATTTACTTCTTCTACTATTTGGACGTTTAGTTGTACTGATCATAGTTGAAGTACAGAACCTGATTCTTTATCATTTATGAACTTCATTCATATGTATGGTGGAAATCAACATGTTAATTCTTCGGATCCTTCCTTAGTTGAATCACTTGCTTTTCATCATCATAATTATGCCAAGATAGTTGTTGATAATGATGATAATGAAGAAGGATCAGTCGGGTCCGAAAAGACGAGTGGTAGTGGTGGTGAAGAGGGTGGTACCAACAATTACTACACAATGAACCATCTTCCCTTTCTTCATAACCCTAATTCTTCATCCAGTAATGTTATATTTCATGAAGACGCGAATTCTTCTTCACAAGAACTTACTCAACATAATGAAGCTAGGTTTGATAATGGATCTTTGCTTAGTTTTGGTGAAAGGGTAGTAGTACCAGCTTATACTAATAAGAACTATGGCCTGAGTCATCTAAAGAGTGTTGGGGTAACCGAAACTCGGGTCTCTAGAAGTGACTTGAATACTTCCGAATCGAAAATTATCAAGGATGATCAACATGGTGAAGAGCAGTTTAGATGGTTATATTCTGTTGGTGTTTCGGACGCTAGTATTCAAGAGACTGGATGTTCAGAAACAAACTTACTTAAGCATCCTAACTCGGTAAGACTAATAGAATTTCGAAGAAATTTACCTCAAATGTTTGAATCTCATAAAGTCTTAACCTTAATTGTTTGATATCCTTAGTTGCAGGAGTGTGAAATGAAACCAACCAAGAAACATTGTTCGGGTACTTCACCAAAAAAACCCAAATTATCAAAGAGTTGTCCAGCCAAAGACCCCCAAAGCCTCGCAGCTAAGGTACGATTAACGATCTAGGTAGAATTGTATATATACATGCCTCATTTTGTTCCCTAAGTAACGCTGGTGTATTGTAATTAAGAGAGAATGTGTCATTGATTTAAATCCGATACAAAAAATTTACATAGTTCCATTGTATACTAAAAAAAGTTTTCTCCTCTGGTTTTGTTTTAGAATCGACGAGAGCGAATAAGCCAACGACTAAAAGTATTACAAGATCTTGTGCCGAATGGGTCAAAGGTATTTTTTTTTCTTTCTTCATCACACCCATGAATAAATGGAAACTTAACTAATATATGCTCACAAGTTTTATAATTTTCATTATTGTAAATTGGGTTTTCTCTAATTGTTGATCAATAAAAATATGTAGGTTGATCTTGTTACAATGTTAGAGAAAGCTATAAACTATGTCAAATTCCTTCAATTGCAAGTAAAGGTAAGATTTATTTACAAGTCATAAACTTCACTAGTTTTACTTATTAATTAGTGAAATAAAAATGAACTAATATATTTGGTGTTTTGTTTAATATAAAGGTCCTGGGTACAGATGAATTCTGGCCAACCCAAGGTGGAAAAGCTCCTGAGATTGCTAAAGTGAAGGAAGCCATTGATGCAATCTTATCTTCTTACAGAAATTCAAATTCAAATTCAAAATGAAAGCTCATCTACCTAAACTTAGGAGTTCATTTAGTGTACAAATCAAAAGGACCTAACTCCATAGCCAAAAAAGGCTTGTTTTGGACTTTTGTGATTTTTTTTTTTTTTTTGTTAAAGTTAAGAAAGAAGATTTTCTCTGTGATTTGGTTCTCTTTTGGATTTAGTAGTCTTCAATTCCTTCTCTCTCTTAACAGTGGGTGGTCTAGTTTAACTTCGAGATCTAGTGAGGAGGGACTTTAACCCCATTGAGAATTTTGTATCAAATTGTCTAAGAGACGTAACCGAGACTTCTCAATCCGTCATCTTCTTTTCTTTCTCAAACTGTAAGAAACTTGGAGTTTTCTTAATCGTCGGATCTCTTATTTACTATCAGCCTAATATCAACTACAGGTAGATCTATAGGGCAGACACAAACAGAGATTTCAGACGTAATGCATAGGTCGGGCTATCCATTCGGCTCAAGGTCTAGATTATTCACATATCTCATTGGACTTTGTGCATTAGGTGTGATTTATTTTGTAATACATACTTGATAAGAAACCTGTTAGGCCTTTTTTACTACTAACAATATAGTTTGGGCTGAATAATTTGGTCTAATGATGAAAAAGCGACCCCAATATCAATATGATTTTTTGGTTCAAAATAATATAGTCTAATTGTAGTTCATACTAATCAAAATAGTTCGTACAAATAAATGCAATATTCACCCTGCTTTACAAATAATTGTTTGTTTTCTACCCACAGTTTGTTTTTTTACAAATGTCGTTTGTATTCTACAAATTGTTGTCTATGTTAGAAAAGCTGACATGTTCTGAGTTTTGTTGATGTGTTTCAACTTTTTCTCAATTTTGCTGAAGCTTTCACACTTTTTTTTATCTATTATAGACGATGATTTTTATCTTTTTAGCCACCGTTTTGAGGAAAACAGAAAAAATTTCGGAGAAGACGGTGAAAAAAAAAAAAACTCAAACCAAACGCACCTTCTCTCTCTTCTCTGGCCGACCCTCTCTTTCTCCAGCTAATTTTTCGGTCGGAGACCTTTGCCGGTGAAGATGATGAGGTAGCGAAAAGATGATATGGCAGAGAGATGCGATGGGTTGGATGAGAGAGAAGTGATGACTAGTTAACGGTGTTATAACGAAATCTGAAAAAGGAGACCATCTGGGTATTTTTGATAAAGTAGGAGGCTAGGCAGGAAGCTGGTTACAAAGTTGGGGGCTATTTGAAACATAACTCTTTTATTTATATTTGTGATGTTTTTGTAAATCAGATTTTTTTTTCAAACTTCTGTTTATCCAAACAAATTATTTGATACACATTATTGTTTGTTTCGTGCAAACAACAGGCCTACGAGACAAATATTAACAGGAAAAGAATGAAAAGAGAAAAGGAATGAAAAAAAAAGCAATGAACAAGCAGCAACTTTGTTTTTGTCTTTTTTTTTTTTGTTAAGGAACCTTAGCTTCAAGATATTCCCAGCCAATCTAAAATTTGGTAGTAAAATGAAAACTGCTCCAAATAATGTTTTATAAATGATATACCTAACTTTTACTTTTTAATTCATACAAGAGACATATAGTCAAAATTAGTTATTGGGAGCATTAAATGCATGTGGTGAAGGTGGTCTCATGGGGTGTGGTGGTTATGCTACAACTTCATACTTGATTAAAATGATCTTTAAGTGATGTTTCTTATAGTTCTAAAGGTCACATGAAATTCTTCAACAAAAAAAAAAAAGGTCACATGAAATTAAATGCACCAACTAAGCATAGGGTTTTAGTGTTCTGTCACTTGTACACCCTTGTGACTTGTGATACAAAATGGGGTATTTGATAATTGAATTGTATATGCTCCCTCACCATATTTTAGATACCACTGTTGTTGTGAACATTTTATTAATTTATCTATATCTTATTTTAGTTTTTTTTTTTGTATTATCAGATATATATAGAACTTTAAGAGTCATTACAAGAGATTAAAATCTTATTACAGTACATATTAATAAGAAAGTACGGAACATTATGCCAATTCTTGGATAAATACTTTTTTCGAGATCATTTGGCAAAGTTGTCGGCTTGAACGTTGAGGTTTCTGTTGGTGTATTGGAAAAGAACTGTTTCAAACCTGTGTTTCATTTCCTTAATTTTTTGGATATGTATTTTTGATTGCCACTGTATTTCATGAGATTTGTCCGATATGTTTTTAATTACATTTAGGTTGTCACTTTCAATAATGATATTTTGGAAGTTCTGAGATTCAGCTCATAAGAGGCTATTAAGAATTGTTAATTTTTTGGATATGTATTTTTGATTGCCACTGTATTTCATGAGATTTGTCTGATATGTTTTTTAATTACATTTAGATTGTCACTTACAATAATGATATGTTTTGGATATCTTGTTTTAGTTAATGTTCACAAAACTAATTTTAAAATTAACTTATTATAATAATTTACTCCTCGACTAGTTCCTTATAAATTATCAAGTTTTGTCAACACTTAGTTGTCTAAGTGGTTCAAAGTGTTGACATAAACTTTAAAAGTCTGAAGGTATAAATAATGTAATAAGCATCTCGGACTTTAGGTCTCTTTCATTATAAGTTTAACTTAGGTGGTAATCGTGCTTATGACATCTTCATGATGTATCAACGCTTTGTAACGACTAATGTAAATCGTAGTCGATTTCTCAAAAAAAAAATTATCAAGTTTTAGCAATACACTCCATGAATTGAATAGTGATCGAGTTATGAATTTCAAATTAGCTTAGACTAATTCAGTGTGACCAAGATTATCGTCCATCTGAGTAAATGGTAGCAAATACAATTGAAATCTTTTTACGACAGAAATCCACAAAAGTGCATCATCTATTTGCACATCTCATTTATGCCTTCACATTAAAAAACTAAAATTTTATTTATTTTTTTGTTGCAAACATACAAAATTGTGATACTCTGTGTTTTATCGAAATATCTTGGCCAATTCTTGGATCAACAATACATTTGTCATTCAGAGCATATGTGTGGTTTTTGCAATTTTATCTAACGTCATAGGGAGAGATGGAATTTTACTCTCTATATACATTACTCGCAATTACTTGTATCGATGTGACGCGGTTTTAGTGTGCTTATGTACTTAACATGATATTAAATAATATTTTAATTTAGATAATCTTTGTGTTAAAATATTATAATTGATAAATAACATAAAAAACACAAAGAAATTAAATTTATTAATTAGTAACTAAACCAAGATATCAATCTAAAACAAACAGGTTGGAGCTTCACTTTTAGTCAATGATTGACAGAAGATATATATTTCTAAAGACTCCCCAATATGAGGCCATTATGTAACTTTGGGTTATTTTCTTTTATGGCCCCACGGTTCGTGATAGGGGTGGGAATTATACCCGCGGTACCGAATCCGCCCGCGGGTACCCGTGGTCCGCCTTCATTAACGGGACCCGACGCCCGCTATCGGGTAGAACCCGCCCGTACTGATTGGGAGAAACGGGCGGGCTCGGGTTGCAGCCTCGCGCCGGCTGACCGCCCGAGCCCGTACCGTATATCTACCCGGAATAGCCCGATTTTGTATTCAGCCACAAGTGATTTCATAGGCTGGTATATATAACACTCCCACAAGTGTTTGAAACACTATGTCACCAGTTTGGGACTAAACCATACCTCCAGCTGATTGACTTTCAGTTAACACCCGCCCTTTATGTAATGGGGTAATCCCCACTCATCTCTTGTAAACTTCTAATGTGGAACTAAACTTAAAAGAGGCAGCACTCATAGTTGGAGGAAGGGTATAGTCCCACATTGATGTTTGTTAGTGATGGAAGAAGCTTTAGATTCTATAAGAACAAGACCTCAAGCATCTTTAACCTTATACCAAATACCAAACATACCAAACATAGGCTAATTATTAGTCTTGTGCTTCAAAACCTCATACTCAAAGGATATTAATATTAATAATTATAATCCTAGATGTATTGTATACAAAGAAGTTAGAGCTTCTCCCTGATGTATGTAGTGGGGTTGTTTGATAAGAAAATTGTCGAGTCAAGTAGTGTTTCTTTTAAACCTGACTTTGATTATAAGTGTCACATGAGTAATCTTAATGTTGAAGGTGGTTGATCCTTTGATTATAAGTGTCACATGAGTAATCTTAACGTTGAAGGTGGTTGATCCCACATTTAAAAGTTAATGATTTTTCGGTAAAACAACATAATGATATTAGACTATTGGACATAAAGATATTACTTGTTACTATTATTATTGGACTAAATTTAGAACTCCTTTATTGCCTGCCTCAAAGGAATTTGAGTATACCATAGCCAACGCAAAATGCATTTCCAAAATGTCTATATATATATAAAACTCAAAACTCTCCTCCACTTTGTTGCTTTTCTATGTGGGATTAAACAAAAAGAATGAAAACTCATATTGTTGACAAAAAAATATAGTACCACATTGCCCATTTGTGAGGAATTAAAGAAGCTTGAGCTTCTATAAGTATGTTACACAATTCTAGTACATTCTATCTAAGTATTTTATTGCACCTTGTAATGGGCTTAGGCCTAGTGCTAGTCCCTATCTTAGGATTGGGGAATTGGGCTTCTAAGTTGGGATTAAGAGTTCCCCAATTAGAAGCATGAATGAATTTTACTTTTTTAAGGGGACAACGGGTTGCCCGACTTATGTCCGCCCGTTGCCTGATATGCCCGCTCAATTAAGCGGGCACGGGCGGGCAATGGCGGACAAAGGAAGAGGTGTTGCCCGCCCGTCCCGCCCGAAAAATAAAGTGGTCAGTTACCATGGTTGCTCGAACCCGCCCGTGCCCGAGTATTGTTATGCCCGAGCCCGATCCGCCCGTCCCGATTCCCACCTCTAGACTTCGTGACAATATTTCTATCTCTAGTTTTCATAATTTTTTGTGTTTGAATTAGGATTATTAAGGTATAAATAATGTAGTTGGTAGTCCAAGTGGTTCTAAGGTGTTGACCTAAACTCCAGAAAATCTTAGAGGTCTCAGGTTCGAATCCCCAAAAAGTGCAATCTTTGGTTATTTGAATTGAGATTATTAGGGTATAAATAATGTAGTTGGGCTTTAGGCCATTGTTTAGTTGGGCTATAGGGCCGTTCTTGTAAGAGTTTGAGTGGGCGATTATCGAGCTTATCACATCTTTGATGTATCAATGCCAAATGTAATGACCTCGTAGTCAATTTCCAAAAAACGAAAATTGACTTTTGTTTTTATTTTTTAAACTTTAACAACTGATCTTTATTGAAGAGTTTTTTACCTTCTAATTTTTTTCTAAATTCAAAAACGATAATCTTTTCCGAATAGATCACTTTTTTCAAAACTATCAATTAAATTTAACGGTTAATTTCGTTTCGGCCTCCGACTTGTGACCAACTCACTGTTTTGCCCCCATAACTGGCAGTTCGATTTGGCCCCCAAATTTTTTCTAACCTCTCAATTCTACCATCATGACATTTCTGTAATTTAATTTCTTTTTTTCTCTTTCTCCACCTTACTGCCCACACCACCTCAACAATCTCCACCTCACCATCTTCCACATAAGAAGGTCGCCGGAGAAGGTTGTCTGCCGACAACTTTTTCCAGGGACCTTCATTTTTTTTCTTCGTCTTCTCCAATCTCTCACCTCCTTTCTCTTTCTAGCTTCTCTTTCTCTCTCTTCTCTTCCCTTTCATGTCTCTCTCCCTCTTCTTCTCTCTCCACCCTTCCCTCTCCTCCCTCTTGTATGTTCCGGCGAAGGGGTTTTCCTTCACCGGAACATAGATGAGGGAGTTAGGGGATGGCAGAGAGAGAAGAGGGGGGAGAAAGAGAAATGAAAGAGAAAAAAGAGAAAGAGAAGCTAGAAAGAGAAAAGAGGTGGAGATTGTTGAGGTGAGGTGGACAAAGAGAAAAAAAAATTAAATTAAATTGCAGAAATGTGATGAGGGTAGAAGTAGGAGCTTAGAAAAAGTTTTGGGCCAAATAGGAAGTTGGGGGGTCAAATCGAACTGCCGGACACTTATCTTGATCCTATTGTAGGGGCCACCTTACACAGTGCCCGCGAGGGCACATGTTCCCACAGACCGGAAGTTAAAGCATTCTCGTGCGCGCTCAAAGTTAAAGTGTTCCTCATAACACATTGTTGTCAAATATAGTTAAACACATGTATTTGATGTAAACTAGTGTTTGACTTCTTAGTTGAAGGATGTTATGCTAAACTTATTGGATAGAGGTTTGAATCCTCCCACTTGCCAATTTTTTATTTTTGTTAAGTACTTAGCTTAAACCTTTGGACAATTTACTTATAAAACAATCTTTGACAGAGGTTAGTAATGTATTTCGACAACCAACCACCGATCATGATATTTTTTTTTTTTTACCGTTTATTATAACTAAAGTGGGCCCATAACCAAAATTTTCTGGGTCTGTTGGCTTCTATAATCAACTATATAAGAGAGCTTTAGTAACAACCTCCTTCTAGATATTTTTATGAAAATTTTAAAGTACAAGAATACATGGGTCGGGTGGTCTTTTGCAACCGAAATGGAATATTTTTTTTTTCGAAGAAAGCCCAAAAAAGCGTAGATAAAGACCATCATAAAGATGGAAATGTTAAAATGTGCACAAAAAAAGGACTAAATCTGAAATGCTTGGTACAACCGAATTTGCCAACTCGTGAGGGACTTGATTAGCATCTCTGTAACTGTGGGATATGGGGACACATTTCCTGCCGAGATTGCCACGTAGCGCAACTAGATCATGAGTTAGTCTCCACGAGAAAGCATCCGGACCGTTGATGATTAGGTTAACAATGGATTGTGAATCCCCTTCCAAATCATTGGTATAAAGGCCTAACTTTTCAGCCAAAGAAAATCCTACAGCAAATCCTTTTAATTCGCTATTAAGAGCCGAAATAGGTGAGAATACTTCTGTTAGAGAATCTATCGTTTCTCCCCTCCAATTCTTTGCCACCGCCGCTGCAGCTGCTCCTTATTGTCGATATGCTCCATCCACGTTTATCTTCAATCGACCAAAAGTTGGGGGTATCCATGTTTGAACCTGCACTACAGTAGTCAAGTGAGAAGAAACAAAAAATAGTGTGTTTCGATTTAAGTCCATAGAAGTTGATCTCCAGATCTGTCAAGATTTACATTTAATCCCCTGAACTGCAGCTCGTTCCTACTCTTCCACCAATGCCAGAGAAGATAAGTGTATTTAATCCAAGTCTCGTTTCCTTCTTCACCTTTGTTTAGTAGGGATTTGAGATTTTTTACATAATTTCCTGTTAGATTTGAAATATTTTGATCTTGAATGGTTGAAACGAGTAGCCTAAATTTGTTGCATGACCCAAATAAATGAAAGCAAGTTTCGATCTCGTCTGAATCAGACATTTGGCATGACTGATTTATGTTTGAAACTCCTTTACCAATGTTTGATAATGTTGCCAAACCATTATGTAAGACCTTCCAAATAAACCACTATATTTTTGGTTTCAAAATGGTTTTTTTCCATAACTTTGTCCATGGAAAATCAGTTGTTTCCAAGGATACAATCGGTCTAACCTTGATAGATGAGTAATAAGATTTTGTCGTGAAGTTCCCTTTCTCTGTTTGCTTCCACATAAGTCTGTCTCTTTGATGTGCATTTGGTAAAGTGAGATTGGTTATTGTTGTTATAGTTTCTTGAGTATAGTAATGCTGAAGAACAGTATTATTCCAAGAATATGTGTCTTAATCTATTAAGTCTGCCACCTATGTAATGTTTGTTGGAAGCTCTCGAATTGATATTGGTTTGTGGTTTTCCATTTCAGGAATCCACTTGTCTTCCATAATTCGAGTATCCGTCCCACCTTCTATCATCCAAATGGTGTTATTTCTGAAATTTTCCCTAGTCTGGAGAAGCGACTTCCAAAAGGGAGAGGCAGGTTTGTTTTGATCCACAGTCCAAAAATTTCCATTCTTAACATATTTAGGTTCTAATAGTTTCACCCATATTGTCCGTTTGTTTGTTAAGAAATGCCACTCCATTTTGGCAACCCCTCATTGGCTTTATTTAGGGATTGAATTCCCAGACCCCCATGTTTCTTTGAGCAGTGATGAGATTCCAGTTGATAAAATGTAACTTTCTTTCTCCGACATGATGACCCCACCAGAAAGACCTTTCTTCCCTTTCTAGCGGTTGGATTACACCTTTGGGTACCTTCTGATAGCTAAAAGGATAGACACACATAGGCCCTAAAACTGATTTAATAAGAGCAGTACGACCAGCTTGTGAGACTAAGCGTTGCTTCCATCCCAAGAGGGATTTCTTGAAATTTGCTTTTAACCAATCGAAACTTTTAATTTTATTACCCGGCTTTAGAAGTAATGCTCCCAGATATTTGGATTGATTTGTCATAACAGAAGCTTGTAGTGTTGACTTATATTGTTCTTTGGTTTCAGGTGAGACTCGCGAACAGAAATAAATGGAGGATTTGTCGTAGTTTACTGCTTGCTCTGAAAAGCTGGAATAGATAGCCATGAATTCAAGTATAGCATTAAGATTGTAATTAGTAGCCTTTCCACATATGATTAAATCGTCTGCATATAATAGGTGGAGATTGAGGGGCTCGCATTATTTATCTAGTAACCGGTAAAGAGACACTTTGATTTATAATGATAAATAAGTAGGAATAGAGCCTGAGACGTGAGGATGAAGAGGTAGGGTGACAAAGGCCACCCTCGCCTCAATCCTCGAGATCCTCGAAAGCTCCAATATAAGTGACCATTGACTTGAATGCGGAAAGTGGTAGTGGTGAGACAAGAGAGGATAAGCTAGAGCAGACGGCCTGAGAGGCCCAATGCTTTAAGTACTATTTACAAAAATTGCCAGTTGACCCTATCATAGGCCTTTGCCATGTCTATTTTAAGTGAGAAACCTCCACCCTTTGACTTGGATCCATGCATAGAATGTAATAACTCTTGAGTGATTACTATGTTGTCCAAAATTTGTCTATTTGGGACAAATGCATTCTGGGTCCACATTATATTCTCTTCAAGAAAAGGTTTTAAACGGTTCGCTATTATTTTCTTAATGATTTTGTAAATGGAGTTGCAAAGCAAAATTGGTCGAAATTCAGAAGCGCAACTCGGGTTCTTGACCTTAGGAATTAAGGCAAGAGTAGGGTAATTAAGAGAGGGGTCGATATAACCTGAATGGAAAATTCCTTGTACATACTGTATAAGCTCGATTCCTATTATGTCCCAGTTATGTTGAAAATATTCGATTGGTAGCTCGTCTGGACCCAGACTTTTGTTTGACCCCATAATCGTCACGACGCCTTTGATTTCCTCTGCTGTTGGGATCCCTGAGATGGCGCCAATATTTTCGTCCGAGATCACTTTATAAGCACTAAGAACCTCCATTGGCGGATGGACCACTGGTTCAGCTGTAAATAATTTCTGAAAAAAATTTGTCAAATCATTTGCAATTTCTGTTTCATTTGAACTAAAAATACCTGATTGGAGTCGCATTTGATGGATTCTGTCTTTTTCCATCGAATGGACATTGCAACGTGAAAAGCCTTTGTGTTTCGATCACCGTTGTTCACCCACTTTAATTTTGCACGTTATTCACATTTTGTTTTTTCCACCTCTTCTAAGTAGATGATTTCCTCTTGAAGTGAACTTTCTATATCTAGAGATGATGTTGTTGGTGACAAAGACTGAATACCCAACAGTCTTTTGCGAAGTGCCTTTAGTCTGTCTCTTATCACGTTGAATGGTCTTTTACTCCAAACTAGCAGGGAAGTCTTGACCGATTGGGCTTTTTCGCAGAAGTCTCCTGAAACTTCTTCCCAATTGTTCTTAAAAGTGTCAGAATAATCCCAATGCTTAGTCCAATACTTCTTGAATCCTTTAATAGTTGGTAGGACTTGGCCCACTACTTTTAATTTTAGCAAGATTGGAGCATGGTCACTAGCATATCAAGGGGAGGTGAAAGACCCCCGACATCTGGGAATTGTAACAGCCAATCTGGGGAAACAATAGCATGATCCAGTCTTTCTAGGGTCAGATGGCGGCGATCTCTGTTGTTGGTCCAAGTAACGGCGGACCATTAAATCCTAGGTCTATCAATCCACTTTGTTGCATAAACGATTGAAATTGGTGCATGAAAGGGGTTGTATTTGAACCTCCCCATTTCTCTGATAAATTTGCTATTGCATTCATGTCTACTATACAACAGAAAGGATTTGTAATACCTGAACATCTCGACAATAAATTATTCCAAAATGATTGTCGGTCCTGTAAACGAAGAGGACCATAAACAACAAATAAATTGTCTTCCATTAGATTTGATCTCAACCAAACTCTCAACAAAAAAAAAAAGAGCCGGACTTATCCTCAAATAACTGACTGAACTGCTTTAGTTGATAAGATGCAAAAATAATTTAACACGTTACGAATTTCTAATTATTCGATATTTTGGAGAAGTAAGAAAATTTGTTCATTAACACATTTATGATTAATGACCTCTAAAAACTAAAAATATTTGTTACATAATTAACAAATATAATCACACAATTGTATTCACTAAACATTCAAATTTGAAATATAAATTGATTCTTTCTTTCCCTCCCTTCTAACTTTTACGATCAGATTTCCCTAATTTGAAAATAGCCACCAATTTTTTCTTTCCAATGATTTTGACTAACTTTTCTTTTTATTAGTAAAATTTTTGTAATTTTATTCACCAATTTGCTATATAATTTGGCTCTCCTAAATCCAAATTCTAGATTTGTTATGTACCATTATGTGTTATTACTCTCAAGGTTTTGTTCTGTACCATTATGTGTTAATACTCTCAAGGTCAACAATGAATTGACCAAGTGATTGATAGCGTTGGCATACATTCTAATACCTAAAACTATGCGGTTTCAATTTTTAGAAGGGATAGAACTCATATATATTAAATTTGAGTTATTAAAAATGTAAATAATTATAAATTTATCAGACTAATTTCAATTATTAAAGATGTAAATAATTATAAATTTATCATACTAGACACAAGTTGGAGACGGTCTTAATAGTTAGTTTAACTTAGTTAGACAGTTATCGTGCTTATCACATCTTGATGATGTATAATGTCTTATACTGATTAAGGTTAATCGAAGTCAGTTCTAAAAAAAAAAAAAATTATACAAGAGCATATTAAAGGCGCCTTCATAAGTGCTAAAGTCTTTTTCTTAAGAGGTGGGCCTTTAACACTTACCAAACGGCTTTAAAACTCCCCCCATGACACCAAATTAATTTGTAAGAAGAAGGTTTTAATATGCCAACCTAATTTTTTTTTTTTTTGTTGAAAGATGCCAACCTAATTTATTAATTTGATATATATAACAAGAAAACAAAAGAAAAATACAGAATACAGACTGATAACCATTAATTTGACAAGGAGGATTTTAATGGATGGAATCAGATGGGGATGGAATCAGATGGGGATGGAATTTGACACAGATGGATAAACAACAGGGGAAATGATAGAGTGACTTAGAAATTGGTACTTAGAGGGTGACATATTTCCTCATTTAGAAATAAAAGCGGTCCCCACCGTAGTCAAACTTTGAAAAAACCTTGTCTTTTAGTGATTCCACATCAGCTGGGCACTAAAATGCCCAAAAAATTTGGGCTCTCTAGCATCTCCCAAACAACAGAAGCAGGATGAGCCATAATTCGACGCCCTTTTAAGTGTTTGAAGATATAAACCACCGCCCCTATAGGCCATTCCACCACCGCTGCGGCCGCAAATGCCAAGAATCCCACCGTTGGACCCACCACCCTGCATCTGCATGGGTTCCTCCCCGTCCCACATTCTACACATATTGGTACTCCGACCGTCATACTTCCAATAGTAACACCTACTCTTTAGATTGATTTCTGGTTTCGACTCTAGAGAGAGAAAGAGGTTAGACAAGAACTGCTGCTGAAATTGTTAATGAACTTTCCTAAACTGCTGGTGATTTCAATTTATAACAAGGTAATGTATGAAAACTAGAAAAAGGGAATTAAGTTCCAAGCTGAGATCTCCAATGTTGACACGTGGGAACAAGATCGGCTGCATGATTTACACGTGGCAACATGGCATGTGTAAATAGGACACGTAAGAGTTGTCGGTCTTTCCAGTAGCCTAAATGGCCCTGTTAATATTTCCAGTAGATGTAAAAACATTAGTGATTTGAGTAATCAAGACATTCAGAAATTTCTTTAACAATTAACCTATGAAAACTATGTGGTGGCATAGTAGGTCGTACATAAGATTTAAGAAAAATGATACAGAACAAGAAAATCCAGACATACTCTACCTACATTCTATGTGGCTTGCTGTGATTCGTGTTTTTTATGATTCTAATTTACTAGACAACGAATCACGGCAAGCCACATAGGATGTATGTCTAGAGTATGTCTGGATTTTCTTGTTCTCTATCATTTCTCAAGATTAAATGAACTTCAAATTAGAGAAAATTCTTTCGGCAGATGCAACGGTAATAGGTATAGTTAACAAAATAGTAATTAACTTCTTTCAGAATTCAATATGTACTTATCCTCTTTGATAACAAAACGAGTATAATATGCAAGATAATTGTCTACCATATTTTTCCAAAGAAAACTCAAAAATAGTAATTCTTCTGAGCTCTTTTTGTACTAAAAATTCTCTCATAATTTTATCACTGATGTCCCGATGTCCCTGGTCAGAAATATTTTTAGGTGTATTCTTGCGAGACCTCTTTGTTCAATATTTAAAGTGACTCTAGTTTAGCTCTTATTTTTTTTTGAAACTTAGTTATGCACAAGCTGACCTTAAATATCGGGTTTTCATAAATTTAATATAACATAAAAGCATCAGAAACAACCTGACCTCTTGCACTGCATTACCTTTGAAAAAACATACTCCACTCCCTTAGACTCGTTAAGCAACACGACTGAACTCGTACAACCCGCTTCGTAAGCTCCGAGTACACTTAGATACTGAATTCTTACACTCGGCGCAAAAATGCTTCGTAGAGTAAGAAGGTCGGAGCTTTTGTACCTCTAGGATTGCTCGCTTTAGTCGTAGAAAAGAGCTTGAAAAAACTTCTGAAATCGTAGCAGAGATATAAGCAAGAGCTACTGCAACCGACAATGATGGATGCTCAGTAAAGGGAGATGAGGGCATGGACCTTAACCAAACTGATGCAGCATCCTAAATATGTTAGAAGATTTGGATATCTCTTCCTTTTCTGCTTCCGTTATACTTTCTCGAATTCTTCCTTCAGTGCTTCTCATTCCTTCCCTGCCGAGTCGCCTCTCTTCGCCATAGTTTCGGGTTCAGATTTCGCTCTAGTGAGATGATTCACGAATGGTAGCGTGAGTATATGAGAATGGATAAGTCTTCCTCCAGCACACAACTTGTTTATTCATTTTGTTTGTCACTATATGAGAATGGAAGTTCTACAATCAGCATAGGCATTTTAGGTTATGGGAGCCCCGATACGGAGTTTGGTCGGGGTAGGAGTCTCTCCCATAGAAATCTCATGTGATTTCAAAAGTGATTATCTAATTTCTTTTTTATGGGCCTTGAAAGTTTCCCTAAAAGGTCTCCACCCGCAAGTATACGGGCGTCAAGTAATAAACCCGGTAAGACTGGGGTCGATCCTCAGAGACTAAGATAAACCTATTCTAAAACTTAGAACTAATACGGTTTCTCTTCAAAATTGATTTGGTTTTTGAAATATCAAAATACTAAAATAACGAAGAAATATAATACCAGTAAACGGATAGGATTTCGAATCCAGTCTAAACATACATAAGGATCGACTAAATCTCATATCTTTGTATGGCTCAACATGATCAATTTTCTAACAACTCTAACTATTACCTATCAACTAGCAAGTATCCACCATTAAAGAATCTAACCTAAACATGGTGGATCAAGCTTCAAGAAGCATAAGTAATGAAAGATTATACCCGTCTCAAGAATCGACTATTACCTAAGAAGTATTGGCCATTAAAGAGACTATTCTAAATATGACGAATCAACTCGGAGATATAATTGACGAAGGAATTATGAGTATTGTTGAACATCAATGCATATGAGATGCGTAACATACTAATGAGATCATAAATCAATATCTCATGCAAAATTATAACTTTATCAAAACCCAAGACTAGAAAAATTAGTTACTCATGCTTATCAAAGATGTCATAAATATTCTCATGAAATAAGAATCAAGTAAGAGGCAAAGAAAATCACCAAATCTGAAGCTTTGTGATGATGTTTGATGAAGAAGCTGAGTTGAAGAAATGGATTCTTTCTCTATCTCTCTCTCTAAAGAAAATAAGAATTTATCTCCAACAGAGAAGAAAGGAAAAGAAACTTAAGGATTCAATAGAAACAAATAACATTCAACCAACTCTCTGAAATTGTATTTAAAAGAACACCTTTTTCTTCAACTCCCTCTCACAAAGAAATGAACAAGATGGAGAACTCTCTGACTCCTTCTATGAACCTATTGGGCTGCAAATGGGTGTTTAAAGTGATATATAAATCTGATGGGTCAGTGGAAAGGTACAAAGTCAGATTAGTTACAAAAGGATATCATCAAAAGGATGGCTTGGATTACTCTGAAACCTTTAGTCCTGTGGTTAAGGCTGCTACGATAAGGACTGTTCTAGGTTGTGTCAAATGGGTGGAAGATTCAACAGTTGGATGTATCTAATGCTTTCTTGCATGGAGTTCTTCAAGAGAATGTTTATATGACTCAACCTAGAGGTTTCATTGATCTGAATTACCCCTCTTATGTTTGTCATTTGCATAAGAGTCTCCATGGTTTGAATTTTGAAATAGGCTCATAGAGCTTGGTTTCAGAGATTTGGGTCTTTCTTAATCGCACTTGGTTTCAGAAGAAGTGCTCATGACCACTCTATGTGTGTTCAGCAAACTGAGTCTGCTATGATGGTGTTACTTCTCTATGTTGATGATATCATTTTAACTGGAAGTTGTGATTCTCTTATTACACCTCTTGTGGCTACATTAAGTAAAGAGTTTGCTTTGAAAATGTTGGGTCCTCTCCATTTTTTCTTGGGTATTGAGGTGTCTAGAGCTGAATCGTCTGCTCTTTTTCTTACCCAAAAAAAATATGCTCTTGGTTCGCTAAAGAAGGTTGATTTAACTGATTCAAAACCAAGTTGCACTCTTGTGTCTGGTGGAAATAGACTCTCTAAGTCTGATGAAACTATTGTCTTTGTCCTTCTTTTTATAGAAGTATCATTGGTGGTCTTCAATACCTCACTATGATAAGACCTGACTTAGCTTATGCTGTGAACTATGCTACTCAATTCATGCAGGAACCTAGGTCTTATCATGTTCAAGTGATGAAGAAAATTCTAAGGTATGTGAAAGGGACAATAGACTGTGGGATTACTATAACACTAGGAGATGTTTCAAAGCTCAGGGGTTACTCTGATTCGGATTGGGCAGGCTGCTTGATGGGCCTAGAAGGTTACCCCAAATAGGTCTACACCCGCAAGTGCACGGGCGTCAAGTAATAATTCCGGTAAGACCGGGTCGACCAGCAGAGACTAGTTAAACCTATTCTAAAACTTAGAAGTAGCGCGTTTTCTTTGAAAATTGTTTTGGTGATGATAAAATCAAATACTAAAAATGAACTCAAATGGGGGAGAAGTCTAGGGTTTAGGAATTCACCACATAAAATAACCTTTAAAACAAATAATTGTCTAATCATTCTCTTTCTTTATAACTCAGAATTTCGGATAATAAACTATCCTAATTCCGGGAGATGTTTTCGGTTAAAAATGATGAAGCATAACAATGTAGTTGTTTGTTTCGAAAGATATATCTCTAAACTATTATCCATCAAATAATAAGTATACACCATCAAAGGATCTAACCTAAGCATGATGTATCAAACCTAAAAGCATAGATAATGAAAAGATTACATATTTAACAAACTAAACAACTTAAACTTTGAAGCACGATAAAAAGAATTCATCAAATAGTTACATGTCGTCTCTAAAAGTTTAAATATGGGTTTCATCGTAGCCCTAGAAGGAGAATTAGCTACTCATAATAAAAGATTAAATCAAATATGACAAATGAGAGAAAATGGAAGAAGAATTGGAGTTTTCTCACTGATTTTCCTCTGGCAGCCAAACGCACCTTAAGGGAAGTCGATTTTCTCGTCTTGTGAGAAAATGGAAAAATTACAACTTGACACCCGTGCACTTGTGGGAAATTTACTTTCTTTTTATGTTTTAAGTTTTGACCCTAAACTTAAAGGGCTTAATTGTAACCGAAAACCAAAACGAAGCCTCGGCTTCGGACACTTAAGGGAAGAGTGGCCCGGGACGTCCACAAAGGTCATCGTCCGTCTTGAACGGGAGGTAATTTCTTGATCACCCACGAATCCCCTGTAAGTGGGTACTTTTGTACTTGTTTTCCTTGTAGGATCTTCGTAGTGCTTCCTCGGTTTTTGATTTCAAAAAAAAAAAAAAAATATTGGACCAAAAGAAAGGAATCAAGTGTAGTTTTGTAAGTGTCAATTCTCATCTTGTGATCGTTCCTGACCATCATGCCACATTTTTCTAATGGTTGGACGTACCCTGTTGATGATGATGACCTTGATCTAAAGGGACCCGTCATCAACCGACCTGATATAACCTTAAGAGAATACCAACAATTACGTAAAGACTGGCTTAATCGACCTGGTATGACTCTAAGAGATTATCAACGACTTAACGAGGGGAATAGGCAAGTTGAGCCTAACCGACCTGGTATGACCTTCGGGGAATACCAACAAATGTGTAGAAACGAGCCTAACCGACCTGGTATCACATTTGGAGATTATCAACGAATGTCTAGAGACGAGCCTAAACGACCTGGTATGACATTTGGGAATTATCAAGGAATGTCTAGAAACAGTCGGATTAGTGAGTGGAGTAGACCAGAACCTGATCGATCTAGTATGACATTAGGAGAACACCGGCAAATGTATATAGATGGTCAGATTAGTGATGGATATGGTCCGACACCAAATATGTATGAGAGACCTTATAGTCCACACTATTCTGAGACCAATGAGTTTAGAGGCAGGTATGATCCTAATATGTACGGTGGGAGTTATTCTCAAGAGTCTTCATTTAATTACACTAGTGAGCCTTATTATGAGGAGACTCTCGAGGATAGATCCCAAACAGAGTCTAAGAGTCGTCTTACTGAGATGATGTCGCAATTTGTAGTGGCACAGATTCAAATGAAGCAACAGTTAGACCAGACGTTTGAGTTTCTAACAAATGAATTAAACATGATAGAGTCACAGGTAAAGATGGTCGGATCGCAGTTATTCGTCGACGAGGAAGGGGTTTCACCACCCCAAACTCAAGAGGGTACTAGGTACGATGACGAGGGTAATACGTCTAACCCTAGTACTAAGTTAAATGTCGACGAATCTACTGAGAGGACCCTAGAGCCCGAACGGACTGATGACCTTGTTGTCTTGTTTCCTCGACCCCTGTTGTGTCATCATGATAGGACTGCATTAGACGTTGATGTTCAGGATGATGGCTCTATGAGCAAGTTTGAGGGTGACACAATTTTGAACTTTCCGATATTTGACAAGTGTAAGGAGTCAGTCTTAGATGAAATTCTAGGAAGGCATGATATTATAACTGACTGTGAGGCTTCAGATGTCTTTGAGGACATTGATGATGTTAGAGACATGTTAGATAGTTTTTCAGACTATTTACCTAAGGAAACCATGGACCTTGACTTGGTCCCCGAGCATATTGTCTTTCCCTTAGAGTCTAGTTTGACCTTCAACATGGCCTCAGACTCGGTCGTTGATCCCTTTTGGGACACTTTAGATGTCTCATCGAGGACGTCTATGGAGATAGTGGATATTCTATCCACTAAGCTTGGAGATGACTTTTTGCCTTCGACAGATGTATTGGCCCTTCACTGTTATGTCGATCCTTTTAATAACGTTCTAGATGTTGGTCCTAGTATTTATACTTACTTAGTGGATTGTGCATCCTCTGTTTTATTTCTTGTATTTGGTTTTTCTTAGTAAGAGAGAGAGAATTGAAGAGATAAAACAGAGAGTTTGATTGAAGAGAGAGAGAGAGAGTAAATCAGTGAATTATTTGAGTTTTTGGTTTATTAAGAAATTTCGATTTTCAGTAATTTCATTGTTATAGATCTCATTTTCAATTATATAAGTTATAGAGAGAGAAAAAAGAAGAGCTATAGTAGAGAAAGAGAGAGATTACAGAAAGTTAGAGAGAGAATTCAAGTGGGGAAGACGAGAAAACTGCGTGGAAAACAAATTTCCCACAGGGAAATCGTTTCCAAGAAGGCGAGAAAATTAATTTCCTTAAGGGTCTGTTTATTTGGAGAACAGTAAAAACAGAAGGAAAACTCCTCCTTAGGGTGCGTTTGGCTGCCAGACAGGAAATCAGCAAGAAAAGTTATGTTCTTCCATTTTTTCTCTTACTTTTCGTATTTATTTTAATCTCGTATTATGTTTAGCTGAACATCTAATCTAGGGCTAGGATGAAAGCATATTCAATCTTTTAATCGGGGTTTTAACGAAAACATCTCCCGGAATTAGGATAGTTTATTATCCGAAATTCTGAGTTATAAAAAGAGATATTCAAGTCGTCTAATTATTGGTTCTTAAACTGATTGTATATGGTGAATTCAGAAACCCTAGGCTCTCACCCCATTTGAGTTCACTTCCATTATTTGTTTTATTATTTTGTTCTTTATTATTTCATCACCAAAACCACAAAACCATTTTCAAAACCGTACTAGTTGTAAGTTTTAGAATAAGTTTCACTTAGTCTCTGAGGAACGAACCGGTCTTACCGGAAAAATTACAACTTGACACCCGTGCACTTGCGGGTGTAGACCTATTTAGGAAACTTTCTAGGCCCATCAAGTTTTTGGCGCCGCTGCCGGGGACTATGTTTTAAATTTATTCTAATATTGGAAAGTTTTTATTTTTAGTAAGTTTTGAATTTTGGATACTTTGACTTGCTTCTCTGTTTTTTGTGTGCAGAACACTAAGGAGCTGAAGAGGAGGCGCAACAAGGAGGAGGACCTCAAAAGGAGAAATTTACAGTATTTATTTTTGTATTTATTTTGGTGAGAAAGAGAGACTTTAGACTTTTTAGACTTTCTTTTTATGTTTTAAGTTTTGACCCTAAACTTAAAGGGCTTAATTGTAACCGAAAACCAAAACGAAGCCTCGGATTCGGACACTTAAGGGAAGAGTGGCCCGGGTCGTCCACAAAGGTCATCGCCCGTCTTGAACGGGAGGTAATTTCTTGATCACCCACGAATCCCCTGTAAGTGGGTACTTTTGTACTTGTTTTCCTTGTAGGATCTTCGTAGTGCTTCCTCGGTTTTTTATTTAAA
>BEHA01000914.1:83639-111028 GCA_002897215.1 Eschscholzia californica subsp. californica | reverse complement strand
AAAAAAAAAAAAAAAAAAAAAAAAAAGAAATAGAAAAATCAAAGAAAAAAGTGTGTTTAAGTGTTTATCCCTTGAAGTAGTTCTTGAAGATTTGAAGACGTCGAGTTGTCAGGAGTTCTAGTCACATCCTCATTAGTTTCTATTGACCTCTGGGAAGCACTGTTAGATAGTTGATCAGATAAGAGGAGTTGGTTAGTTTCCCCATTCCGTATTAGTGGTTGTTTGCTTCCTATGAGATCACTCGTTCGCAAAAATTATAGTCCGCTTTTTTTTTATGTGTTGAGTTTTCCTTCATATTCATACTAACACATAGAGTGAACCATTTCCGAGTGACTTAAATTTTTGAGGGTATGACTGCGAGGCGAAATGTATTGAGAAGGTAATCAAGGTCTTGTCTGTTCAGAACCAAAATGATACTCATATTGGCTGGTCACGTGCACTTCGGGTCTAAATTACTAGTGAAGGGATTTTTAGCATTTGTGTGGTCTGATTGACTTGGATTTCGTTTCTATTGGCTTTCAAAAATTTCTATCGACTTAACATTTTTAGTCCATGTCATATTTAGACCCTTCTAGATTTTTGAGATTTTGGAATTTTGTGGGTATATTCACTGCAAACCCTCACGAGACAAAACTCGTCCTCTTGGGTAACCTAGAGGTTTAACGGCTTGTTGCACGGGCTAAGTGCAACCGTGATTCCCTACGAAAGTGGTGAAATGTGTTTAGTTGTATTTTTCTGTTTTGCTCGAGGACTAGCAAAATCTAAGTTTGCGGGATGTTTGATGAGACATGAAATGTCCCGTCTGAATCTCTTAACTCGGGTTAGTTAGTCCATTTCGGGCAGCTACTCTGATAAATTATGTGTTTCTCTTTCCCAGGTGTCTTTTACGGAGTTCGGTGTGAAAAAAGCTAAAATCGGGAGAAAGACACATGTGAGGGCATTTCGGTCATTTGGAGATTAAGGTGATTTGGCAACGTTGATGCTCGGATGAAAGAAGAGTCGGAGATGAACCCAACGGCGAAAACAGAAGTCAAATTGGAGTTCGTATGAAAAAGTTAGTCCAAGTTTGGGTCAAAGCTAGAACATCCAGAGACACGTGGCGCATATCCGAAACGTTAGTATGAAACTTTCGGTACAACGGTGGGCACGAGAGGGACACTATCGGGATCCATTTCATGCTCCGATTCAGTGAAATACACTGAACCGTACTACGGTACTGCCACCAAAATCTAACGACGACTAATATGCACACGTTAGTCCATCTGACGGCTTCTCTACCCAATACCGGTACTCCCTATTGCACCCTAGCTTATCCGAATTTGAATCCAGCGTGGCATGATAACCAGAAATACGTGAAGTTCTCTCCTGTTTCTCTATTTATCTTCTTAAATTAATTTGGAAAGAATAACAAACAGTAGAGAGAGAGAAGGAAAGAAATTTCGATTGAATGTGGGCTGGATTCTGAGAGAAATTCGATGAGAGATTTTGAAAGACAAGGATATTATAAAGAGAAGTTGGAGATTGAGATGGGGATTATTCGACCCTTTGTCTCTCATAAGAGATCAAAAGTGGGAGATGTTGAAGATCTTCACAGAGAAAGAATCATAGTGGGATTTCTTTCCTCTTCTTCTTCTTAATATCCGTTTGTATTTCTTTTAAAGAAACAAAGAACGTGAAAGAGAGAGAACACTTGGCTTTGGGAAGTCCTCTGATGGTGATTGAAGAAGATATTTTAGAAGGAATCAAGAGATGATTTAGAAGATAATAGAAAGAATGATTTGAAAAGATTCAACCGAGTATAGAAAGAGATGGAAAGATTTTCAGAGAAGGAGATTCTACAACTGTTTTAGATTGAGATGGTTGGAGATCAATAGAAGATTTAGAAAGATTCGTGAAAGAGAGAAGGATCGGCTGGGATATTTTATGTATAAAGAGAGAGCCGGCCATTGAAGATAAAAGAGAGCTTCGTTAACTTATTAAGGATCTCACCTTTTGGGGGTCAAATCATCCTCTCAGGCTCAATTAAAGAGGAATATTAGAGAGAGAGAGAAGAAGAAGAGAGAGAGAGAGAGAGAGAGTTGTCATCATCATCATCATCTCACGTGTGCATATCAGTCGTCGTTAGATTTTGGTGGCAGTGCCGTAGTACGGTTCAGTGTATTGCACTGAATCGGAGCATGAAATGGATCCCGATAGTGTCCCTCTCGTGCCCACCGTTGTACCGAAAGTTTCATACTAACGTTTTGGATATGCGCCACGTGTCTCTGGATGTTCTAGCTCTGACCCAAACTTGGACTTGGTCTAACTTTCTCATACGAACTCCAATTTGACTTCTGTTTTTGCCGTTGGGTTCATCTCCGACTATTCTTTCATCCGAGCATCAACGTTGCCAAATCACCTTAATCTCCAAATGACCGAAATACCCTCACATGTGTCTTTCTCCCGATTTTAGCTATTTCACACCGAACTCCGTAAAAGACACCTGGGAAAGAGAAACACATAATTTATCAGAGTAACTGCCCGAAATGGACTAACTAACCAAAATTAAGAGATTCAGATGGGACATTTTCATGTCTTATCACTGCCCTGATTCAAGAAGGTCAACCAGTGGCTTTTGTGTTGTTCTTGGCCCGTTACTTGTCTCTTGGTGCTCTAAGAAACAACCAACAGTGGCAAAGTCTTCTACTGAAGCTGAATACAAAGCATTGTCCATCACTGCTGCTGAATTACTCTGGGTTTCTTATCTTCTTCTTGAGTTGAATCAGAAGATTTCTTCCCCATGGTTGTGTATTGCGACAATTTTGGTGCTCAGAATATTGTTGCAAATCCCATTTACCATGCCAGGACTAAGCACATTGAAGTAGATTACCATTTTGTGAGGGATTTGGTGGCTTAAGGGAAGCTTGACATTCGCTACATTCCTTCATTAGAACAGCCAGCTGACTTGCTCACTAAGGGTCTCTCTAAGGATTTGTTTATCTCTCTACGAAGCAAGTTGATGGTCCTTCTCGACCCATCATCTTGAGGGGGCATGACAGTGAAAACACTAGAGTGTAATCTAGGTGTATAAAGTCTGAAGCTAATAGTAGAAGGAAGTGTTACTGAAGTGTCAAAATATAAGTGTAAGAATACTTACTCTGGTGGTGCCTATAGCAAGAATAAAATAACAACCATAACTAACAAATCCTAACTAACTTTGTTAGTTATAGTTGTTATAACCGAATCTGTTACTCTCTCTCTAACTAAGTTGTAAGAGCTATATAAGCTCAATGAATCGAATAATATCTGTAATCTTGATTTCGAGAATTAATGAAATATTTCTTCTCTTTAATTTCTATCATAACAGCAAAAGAGAAGAAGACAGTCTCCTCCCATCTCTCTACAATCTTTGCTCTGAATTTTCTTCCCAAGCTCTCTGCCTCTCTCTACAATCACTCCCTGTTAATAGAAGAACAGATGATAGATAGTCTCTCACAAACTCACTCTATCTTTCTCTAAAATTTCAGTGAAGAACAGAGAAGAAGAAGATGCAATCTGTTTCCTTTTGCTACTCTCTCTCTCATTTTTCTGTTAGTTGAGCTAAAAGAGAGTATGATCCCCCACAACCGAGATTCTCTTGTTCTTCTCCTTCTGTCTCTAATATTTCGTTATGACTCAGAGAAGAAGAAGAACAGAGAGAGAAGTTAAGTTCAAAAATGGAGCTAAACCCCCTCACAGTTGTTGTCTAAAAAGTATCCCCTTTCTCATTCTCTGTTTTTTTTCTTTTATAAGCCGCCGCCAATTATTTTGCCGAGAGGATATCTCTTTATCCTGTTGACGAAGATCTCCAGCTATACCTCTTCAATCACAGCTCTCTATCTCTCTGAAATTTCCATATTCTAACTTGATTCTCTAATTTCTGTTTTTTTTTTTTTGAATTGTTCAATGTGTCTCGAACCCTTGACCTCTAGGATGGAAGATTCTCTAATTTCTATTTATACCCGAGAAGACACTTCCCTGTTTCGCTCAATTGGATCCCTATCTCTGTCTAGAAAGAAATCAATCCTTTCCTTTTAAATATACAATCACAGAACAATCTGGTGCCAACCAATTCAAATTGTGCTAGGAGATTAGGACTGATTTGGTGTAGCAGGGAGTACTTTAAGAGTGTGAGACGCACTTTAGGAATGCTACAACGAGCGTGGAGATGATGCAAGCCGCTTGATATGGTGGATGCGCCTTAGGTGCATGGTAATAAATTGCTTCATGTTAAACCGGTTATCACCCATTGTGCCCACAGATGTACAGAGAATTTATCCCTCACCGCCAGGTTGCACGCCACGTGGCACTGAAAAGCCCAAACTTGTCCTAGTTTTGACCAAAACTTTGACTTGATATAAATTTCGCACCCGCACTCTGATTTCACTTTTGTATTCACCCACGATTTCATCTTGGATTCTATTTTTACCCGAGCATCAACAATGACCACAATTACCACAATACAAAATTGACCAAAATGCACCTAATGTGTATTTCTCTCATTTTTGACTAAAAATTCGCGTTCAACTCCTATGAAGAAACCTGAGTAAGAAAAACACTCAATTTATCATAGTAACTGCTCGAAATATACTAACTAGCCCAAGTTAGGAGATTCATATGGGACATTGTCACGTCTCATCACTTTGGGTTTGTATATGGAGACTTCTATTTGAATTACTTGTCCGACTATCAAGGATCCATTTGATACGCGTGAAAATCGATTTTTTTTACAACTGTGAAAATCAAATTTAGTAGGAAAGTCGGTTTTATGTTGTTTATTTCAACTAAAAGAGTGATGATCGAAATTGCGTAAGAAACAAATATTGGAAAAGGCAATGAAAATTTTACATTTCAAACATGGAGAAGTCGTTTTCCCTCCGTCCCTCAACTGTTTGCGCTCTCTCCTCCCCTTTCCCTCTTAGTTTCTAGTTCCAATTCGAGTCAAACTCCCTCTCTCTCACCATGGCTCTATTCCTCCTCATTTTGAAACTCCATTATATCCCCCTCCCTTACAGACTCATTATCTCTCTCGAGCGCCTTTTCTGCAAACTTCAAAACACAAACCAGGAAATATTTGTTGGAAAATATTGTTAACAATTTGAAATAGAAATTACTCAGAAAAAATAGTGTTGTACACAACTTCAAAGCTCGACAGTATTGATTCTTTGGGACAGTAATTTTCCCCTTCCGGTATAAACCACGAGTACACAACGGGTCAAGAATTATGTCTTACGGATACGATGAAGTCTTAATAATTATCTTAGTTCAAAGTATGTACGCCTTGTCTAAGATCGAGAACTCTTCGAAATATAAATTGATAATACTAAAATACTCGACCTCGAAATTCCAAATAACTTGATAACATAAAAAAAACCCAAAACAATCTTCTCTGTTAAAAACTAAAACTATAAAAATGAGAGCAAGAGAGTGACAGAGCATTTCGTCGGATGCTTATGGAGGGTTGAACCAATTGATATTTGATAATGCATGGAATGAGACTTTGATTCAGCGATTTTTCAATGAGGAAACTTGCAAAGCTATTTTAAGTATTAACCTTCATCAGTCCACGGATGACACTATGATATGGACGCTGACCAACTCAGGTAAATTCACTACTAAATCTATGTACAATTACCTCTTTTCTGACGATAGGGAAGTTGCTCCTATCGACTGGTCATTTATTTGGAACATAAGAACCATCCCTAGAATTAAACTCTTCCTTTGGAAGTGCTGCACTACTAGTCTTCCAGTTAAAGACAAAATCGGAAAATATATCGGAAGCAACTACAAATGCGTGTTTTGTGAGGAACGAGAAACACTGGCACATGTCCTGCTGCACTGCAATTTCGCGAGAGCAGTTTGGTTCCATTTCCATGTAAGAACTGACGGTCTAGCTTCGGTGCTAGATTGGATAAAGAGTTGGTCTTCCCTTGACGATCAAACCATAACGCTGCTCGGCAAAATTATGTGGTTCCTCTGGAAAGCAAGATGCGACAAATGTTTTGGTAAAAATGACAGCACGCCCTCACAAGTGATAAGGAAGATTCAATGCTATTCTACCAGTATCCAAGATGTTCATATACCTAAACAGATGGCCGCTCACCCGACATGGCAACCACCACCACAACCCTTCCTCAAAATGAATGTAGACGCATCCTTCATAAAATACACAGACCCGGCGAGTATAGGCTGTATTATTCACGATCCGAAGGGAGACTTCATCATTGCTAAGGCGGAAACCATTAGAGGTCAGACGGCAGAAGAATGCGAAAGTTTGGCGATACTGAAGGCAGTGCAATGGGCCCAGGAGCTTTCCATAGCTCACTTCATCGTCGAAAGTGATAATAACAATCTGATCAACCACATCCACGATAGCACCAAGACCATCAACTGGCAATCTCTGCAGCATATGGCGCAAATCAAAGCTCTCTGTAATAACTTTGAGCTAATCCAATTCCACTATAGTCCGAGAAAGACTAATATTTCAGCCGATGCATTAGCTAAGTGGGGGAGAAAACAAGGGGTCAAACGAACGTGGAACTCGAAGGCTAGCATGAATCGTGATTTGAAGTTGTAACTAAGTTTCTTTCTTGTAGTTTGTTAGTTCCCTCAACAAAAAAAAAAAAAAAAATGGAGGGTTGATGGTCACTTAATTTATAACTCATGAAAGGATGTGGAGACATCTCATCGTATGGGATGCGTCCAATTTAAATGGTAATTTTTGGGTTCTAGTCCAAAAATCTACACTAAACACACATTTAGTCCACCCTAATATTAATGTAGGATTTTAAGCCAAAATAATAACTATAATGGATATTTAGTCCAAATTGA
The DNA here is from genome assembly GCA_002897215.1 of Eschscholzia californica subsp. californica. Lineage (NCBI taxonomy): Eukaryota > Viridiplantae > Streptophyta > Magnoliopsida > Ranunculales > Papaveraceae > Eschscholzia > Eschscholzia californica. The sequence goes on along the minus strand of BEHA01000914.1, from coordinate 104,179 downwards.
TCCATCTCTGTAGAAAAAATAGATCTCTATCATTTCTGTTTAATCATAATACCCATTATAACCTTATATAAGGAAAAACCCACTTTTGAAAACCAATCCCCAAAATTTTCTTTCTTTTTTTTCTCAGATTTTTTCGATTGATTTCAAACTTACTATCTGTTTCGCAATATACACGTTATTTAGTATCAATTACGTATATTTCTACAACAAAACACGTTTAGTATAGTTAAAGTATGTCTAGATGTCAATGTTACAGTGTTTTTCTGTTTATTGATTCTTGTTTTGTTTCACAAATAACGTGTTATTTATTGTTAAAGTTTCATGATTTATTTCATTTTTTTATATGTGTCATACATAACACTTTATGTATCAACAATGTTTCTTCCCAAAGGGAAAAGGACTAAAATCCTATTTTCTCGGAAGATTGGACCTTAATCCCTTTTTGAATTTTATTTTGGGCCTAAAACCCGTGGACCCTTTAAATGGGCATGACACCCATTCATCCTCACTGTTTGTCCACGGAAAATTCAGTGGCCAATTTAAATTTGAAAATTACCAACATTATTAATGAGAACGAAAGTGATAAGTTTATGCTAAAATAGAAGATGAACCAACTCTCATGAAATCTTCAGTGGTTTTGAAACCTCTTAAAAATCTTTATTTCCCAAAGAGATATTTGCACGGGCAAATCACTTCACACACTTTACATAAAATCCATTGTTCTTTCTTCAAACTTTTTTTCCCATCATTTTGTCATCCTTTACTCCAAATGTGGTAGTCTTATTTCAGCTCAAAAAGCTTTCAATTGGACACAAGATCCCAGTGTCTTCCTATCACTGCATTTACCTTTTCTTATGCTAAAGAACCACAAATTCGTATTGCCATCAACTATTTGACAAAATTCTTTGACCAGATCATGTCTCATGGAACACTATTATCTCTGGTTATGCAAATCGTGGCGAACCACAACAAGCATTCAAATTGTTCTTCAGAAAGAGAAATATGAGTCTAGATTTGGATGGGTTTACATTTTGTGGAGCTATTATTGCTTCTTGTGATACTGTTCCTTTGATTGAGCAAATTTATTCTTTAGTTATAACAACTTATTTGATTTCCTTTATGTTGGCAATGCTTTTGTTACTAATTACAGTAATTTGGCGGTGCAATTACATAGTTAGAAAACGAAGAAAGGGTGCAACAAATATGTTTTCCCGCACCGGAATCAACAACCCAAGGGTGTGAAGTGAGAAACGTACCAACTATATTGATATTCGGTTTATTGATGGCGGAGCCTATAGCAAGGGCGGAGCTATGATTTTATGTTAACCCGGACTAGCCTAAGATCAATAAGAGAGCAAAATTTTCATTTTCGATGTATATGCACTCATAAGTAGTATTTCAAAAGCAAAAAAATTTGCCACATAAAATATTTTCTTCGACTATTATTATCATATATATATATATATATATATATATATATATATATATATATATATCTGTGTGTGTATATATATATATGTGTGTGTGTATATATATATATATGTGTGTGTGTGTATATATATATATATGTGTGTGTGTATATATATATATGTGTGTGTGTATATATATATATATATATATATGTGTGTGTGTATATCTTTACGATCCAAAACAAGTGATTCTAAAACTTCACATTAGAAGAAATAAAATTTACGTGAAAAATTAATAGTTTAAACAACAAAAACTTAAGAAAAATTAACTATTAAGAGTTTATAATGTATGTGATAATTGGTAATTTGGGGGCAAAGAAATTATTAGAATACAGGATGGAACCTAGAGAAATGGGTAAAACATCACTTAAGAAAAAAAAAGTGATCAAAACAGTATGTGGTTCAAAAATAGGGGGCATAAATTGGGACCAAAAGTGAAAACTTCATAATATAAGGGGCCAATATGGAATTAATTCAAAAAATAAAGACTTAAATTTGAGGGACATGGGATTCGAACACCTAATGTGGAGTGTGGGGATCAAACCGCCCTCACTAGCACTACTGAATGTCAAAAAATCACATTGCAAAACTTAAGTTTCATGAATTCTGCCCCTGGCTGCATCCAGGGGATGCCTCGACATAGTTCCGCCATTGCCCTATAGTATTGGCTTTAGGTATAAACGCCTGGTTGGTGGAAACGGTGGGGGTGCTCTCAACGGGAGTGCCTCCAGCAGAACATTGTTGATCCAATAAATTGTTTAAGAAATTGAATTGTTCTTATGTCATCGAGGTGGCTAACGACACCTCCTGGTACTTGGTGTCGTTAGAAACCGATGCAACAGCCGGTCCTTGCCGATTACGAGGTGGATAACTGTGAAATTTATAACACGTTTATTTCACATGACCATGCATGCGGCAATGGTCACAATATGGACGAGCCCGTTTGGAACGTGGTTTGTCGAAACGATCTGATGGAGTAGACTAAGAATGATCAAAACGGTTGACTGCAAGGGCAACTGCCTCAGTTCCGTGATTAGTACCATACATAATGGTTTGTTGGGTTTCTTCTTGTTTGACCAAACTATGTATTTTTAAGAGAGATGGGAAGGGATCCTTTAAGAGATTTTGACTACGAATGGCCGAGAAATGGTCATGAAGTCCTTGGAGAAATTTCATTGCTCGATCTTGATTGATACTATCAAGAATAGATTTGCCTTGGCCACAGAGACAATGGTCAAACACCATAAGTGATTGAAGTTCATCTTGAAGTGTTTTGAGCTTCGCGAAATAGGTAGAAACATCCATTCCATCTTGCTTAAGAGAAGATATAGCACGCTTAAGTTGGAATATCTTAGGTGCATTAAGTTTGATGGAAATGTTCATATAAGTTTTGCCATATATCGGCAGCTGATTTGTCATAAAGGATGGATTGACGAATGTCAATAGCAACAGAATTAACCAACCAACTCGCAACTAGATCATTGCAACGACCCTGTACATGCAAGTCAGATGGAGAAGAAGGTTTTGGAATCGTACCATCAACAAAACCAAACTTGTCCTTAGCCTTTAAGACCATCTCATCCCATGAGACCAAGAGGCATAGTTATCTCCGCTTGAAAGTGGGGTAATGATATTTGAGGTCGGAGAATCCAAATGATGAACATCAATAATAGGAGAAGAAGTCATAGAAGTTGGCATAGTTTCAGAAGTAGTACCATGAGATTAAGCCATAATAGAGAAAAAAAAGTTATCAAGAAGTGAAAATAAGAACCTTGCTCTTATACCATGTGAAATATCGAACCCAATAAAGTTTGATTGATCGACAGAGAAAGATAGAGTGGGCGAGAGGTATAGAGAGATGAGAGTGCTTGATAAAATGATTCTTATGTATTGATTATCATAGGTTTACATGTATTTATACAAGTAGGATTCCTAAATCTATACAAACTCAATAACTACAAATACGTATTTAGAGTTTTTCTAAATACTAAGTACCAAATAACCTAGATACTAACCGACTGGGTTATTTGACCCAGTTGGGTTGGATAAGCAGGTCGCCTATCCTAATAGAATGAGTTATAAATGGATGCAAAAAGGGTATTTCGGTGAGATGGGTTTGAATAAAAATGAAGTTTCTTGGAAATTCTATAATTGTTGCTTATGAACAACATTGAGAAGGACAGTGTTTCAGGAAATGATTCATAAAGAGTTTAATGCCGATTCGTTCACATAAACGGTTTAATGATTCATCAATGATTTTCCCCATAATTCAAAGTGTGTAACGATAATCAATTTCTTTAGTTTTTTTTATATTTCATCTTGACATATGTTTTATACAAGTATAATTATACGATAACTTTATTCAAGACTGCATTGGAGCTATGGCTGACACACATATACTAGCTATGATATCAGGATGTGATGATAGTGTTTATCGCAATCGTCATGTAGTAGTTTCACAATATGTGTTAATTGTTACTAATTTTGACTTAGAGTTCATATAAGCTCTTAGCAGATGGAAAAGATCGGCTCATGATTCAAAGATATTAAATGATGCTCTTACGAGAAAAAATAGGCTAAAAGTTCCATATGATGTCAAATCAATTTTTATTTAATTTGTTGCATCCATTTATATAATAAAAATCTAAATTATAGTTTTATTAAGTAAACAAAAAATGATGTTATGCCCGGCGGGAATCCCGGTCAGGTGAATTGGCGCTCCAGCTGGGCATAGATGGTGGCGTGTGAGGGTTAGCGGATGTGTTTTGAAACGAGTGTGTGCTTTAGTCCCTCAAAGTTTGGTCGATTTCAGATGAGGCCATCTATAAAAAAAATGAGAAAACCCACTTTCTTCCATCAGAACACATCTCAACCAAAACCCAAAATTCTCGCTAGGGTTTACCCGAGTTCTTCGTCCAGACATCAGCTCGAATTTAAGGCAGAAATTTCAACTCGATTTTTGGCCGCAAATCATCACTCAACGGTTTCACCTAGGGTTCATCAGATCGAGGTAAGGTCCAAAGATCTTCTTTTTCTCTATCTATCTCTCTTATGTTGAACTCATTGCTGTCTAACTCTCGAATTTCTAGCTCTCTCTCTCTCTCTTTCTCTCTTTCTCTCTTTCTCTTTACAAATCGAAGTTCCATCTTGGGAAGATTTCAAGCTCGATTTTGGCACCAAATCACCTCGTAACAGCAACTCGGTTTGAAGCTACTTTGCTATATACCCTTTTCAGTGTTCTGAAATTTGTGAAATTAATCTGATTTTGCCCTAAATTGTGCCCTAGATGTCTAATGTGATGAATTTGGGAGAAGTTGTTTTAATTATATGTTCTATGTGTTCTAAAATTTTTGAAATTAATCTGATTTTTCTCTAAATTGATATCTAGATGTCTGATGTGATGAATTTGGGAGAAATTGCCCTCAAATAGAGTCTAATGTCATGTTATATTTTGTTTCGCTTAGGATAGTGTTTTGCAGGCGATGGCTCGACTAACCGAAACAAATATGTAATAGCGTGGTTGTGTGTAAGGGTGGGAAAACGTTCTGGGAACCCGAGACCCGACCCAATCATCCCGTATCGTTAGTACCCGAAGATCGCAAAGAACCCGAGCCGGACATACCCGACCCGATGTTACGGGCTTTAGGGGGAGGGACTTGGTCATGCCCTCATATCCGAGTTCCGGCCCAATATGCCCGCTCGCTACCTGATGCAGGGAGATTTTTAGATGATTATCCATGAAACTTGGATATCATCAAATCTAGTTATTTTAGTAGTTTCCTATTTTATTTAATAGGCAATTATTAGTTTTAGAAGTTTTATATATTTATGAAACTTTATAGGTTTTAGATTCTAGTATTTTATTTAATTAGAAGTTATTATTAGAATTTAATTAGGTTTAGAAAACTAGTATTTTATTTATTAGAAATTGTTATTTGAATTTGAGTAGGTTAAGGAATCTATATAAGGGAGGACCTAGAAGTTGTTTTATTCTATCAAGTTTGATCAATAAAATTGAGTACTGTAGTTTAATCTCGTTAATTTTGGTTCTACAAGTCTTAATACGGAGATCTAAAGGCTCTTTTCTAGGTTTTAAAAGTTTTAGAAGAAAATCTAATTCTTTTCGGAATTTTCCGCTGCGTCAGTTGGCATCAAGAGCAAGGTTTCTCCTGGCTTAATGGCAGAAGACAAGCTAAAAATACAACTCTCGAGGGTGAACAAGGTAACATTGCTATATGGGCAAAAATTGACTGTTTGAGTCATCAACTAGTCCAAGTGGGGGAGATGAATAACAACCAGAATGTCAATACAAACCCTAGGCAACCTATTAACAAAGAACGTGTTGAGGGATTTACCCACAACCAAGTTGTTAATGGAAACGAAGGCAGAACACAACTACTTCCACAATATGTTGTCAAACAAGAAAATGCAGGTAACTATTATCCTAATCACATATACCAGCGTAGAGATTATGATGAATACAAAATCAAGACAGCGATATCACTCTTCCATGGCTATTTGCCGATTTAAGAGTTCCTTGATTGGCTACATGAGGTCGAGCGGCAAGTTAATATGTTTACTACGATTCTCAATGAAAAGATAGTTACAATTATTGCTCTTAGACTTTAAGGGAGTGTTGCAGATTGGTGGGATCAATTACAACATCTAAGAATGAGACAAGGAAAGACACCCATTCAAAGTTGGCCATCTATGAAAGAGAACCTGAGAGAGAGGTTCTTACCTCTTAATTATCAACAACACTTGTTCAAGATATACCAAAACTGTAGACAAGGGTTGCGTTCAGTGAGTGAGTACTATGAGGAGTTTTCAAGATTGGTCCAAAGAAACAATATGGAAAACATTGCAGAATATGAAGATGTTGTAGCAACTCGGTTTATAAGCGGATTAAAATTTAGTCTGCGAGAAAAGGTGGGGATAGTTACATATGGACTATTCAAGCTGCGTACAACTTAGCCCTAAAAATTGAAGCTCAAGAGCGGGAATATATGAAATTTGGATTTCGAAGGGAAGAACAACCTCACTTAAACATATATAAAGTAAAAACAGCTCCCTTAGAGAATGTTGAACCACCACAAATTGTGACTATAGACAATTCAAATAATATTATTAATGAAGCAAAATCCGACGTTATTGTGTTCACCGAAAAATCTCATAACATCAATTTACACGATGAGGGATTTGTTTCTAAAGAAGTTGTTCAAGAAATTGAAGTGGTTCAGAAAATTGAGTCAAAAGAAGTTGAATCAAAAGGTGAGAAACTTAACAAGTTAAACATTAGTCCAATTGAACTTCCTTCATACGAAGATCCATTTTCAGTGTTTTGTGAATCTCAAGTTGTTTCACATGGAGTGGTTTGGAATTTTATCGGAAGCTCTTCATCAAAATTAGTGATTTTCAATCTCCGTATTCATGACCTTCACAAGTTTATTTTTGAGGTGAAAAGGGAGTTTGAATCACATCACAATTATAGTCAGAAAATTTTTTGTGACCTAATGAAGTCTTCAGTCCAATCTGAAATTTTGGTGATTCCCATGCACAATTCACGAAAAAGTTATCTCAATGGTGTACCACTCACCTTCCAAACAATTAATAAACTCGAGGCGAGTTTCTTTGAAGTGGAGGAGACTGATGCATAATTTTCCATAAAACTTGGATATCATCCAATCTAGTTTTTTTAGTAGTTTCATATTTTATTTAGTAGCAATTATTAGTTTTAGCAGTTTTATATATGAGTTAATTCCTATATGGCCCCCTACTTTGTGACCAGCTTCCTTTATGACCCGCTTTTTTTCGTAAATTCAAATATGGCTCCCTATTTTCAAGTAAATGTCATTACTACCCTTCTTAATTCTAAATTTAAAACATTAAAAAAAATTACTTCCACCTCACCCCTCTCTCTCTCTCTCTTTCCACCTCATCTCTCTCTACAACTCACCCCTTTTTTTAGGTTTGAAGGTCGCCGGCTGGAAAATTTTCCGGCAGGCGACCTTGTCGGAGAAGAGAGAGGTGAGTTGGAGAGAGAGAGGTGAGTTGGAGAGAGAGAGAGAGGTGAATTGGAGAGAGAGTGAGAGAGAGAGAGAGGGGTGAGGTGTAGAGAGAGATGAGGTGGAGAGTGAGAGAGAGAGAGGTGAGGTGAAAATAACTTTTTTTTAATGTCTTAAATTTAGAATTAAGAATGGTAGTAATGACATTTACTTGAAAATATGGAGTCATATTTGAATTTACGAAAAAAAAAGGGGCCATAAAGGCAGCTGGTCACAAAGTAGGGGGCCATATAGGAATTAACTCTTTATATATTTATGAAACTTTATAGGTTTTAGATTCTAGTATTTTATTTATTTAGAAGTTGTTATTAGAATTTGATTAGGTTTAGAAAACTAGTATTTTATTTATAAGATTAAACTACATTACTCAATTTTATTGATAAAACATGAACGAATAAAATAACTCATAGGCTCTTTTCTAGGTTTTAAAAGTTTTAGACGAAGATCTATTTCTTTTCAGAATTTTCCGCTGCATCACTACCCCTCCAAACAGATCCGCCCGTTACCCGTCCAAAAAATATCCGCCCGCTACCCGTTCGCTACCCGTCCGAACAGATCCGCCCGCTACCCGGGCTAAGAGGTCCGCCCGTCCGAACTCGCATATTTTTCTTAAGATCCAACGGCTGAGGTAAGGTGTCTCTTCAAAATAGACCCCAACCATTGGATTATAAGGGGCATCCCTTGGAGCCTATAAATTGGTAACCTCCAACCTAAACTGAAACGCTCCCCTCTCCGCGTCTCTCTCTCTTTAGTCTCTCGGTCTCTCTCTCCCTCCCATCTCTTGTAATATCTTTGTCTGGTCTACATATGGGTTAAGAAAATAAGTTGAAGTTCGGTATACGTTTTTGGTCTATGATCACATGACGCGGTTAAGTCTTTGAACATCATCTTCGGCATTAATATCTTCATTTTTATGTTTTTGATGTGTTTTTTATTTTATTTTTGAGACGTTCTTGATGTAAATTTGTTTCTGGTTTGTTTAGTAAGTTTTGAATCCTTTTGAATTTCAAGTTCGATCATTAATTAGTTTGTTGTTTAGTACTTCGATCTATTTTTATAAATCTGAGATGTAAAACAAGTGGATCTTTTGGTAATCTAGGGTTTCATAAATCTTTTTGAATCTTTTGGTAACCAATTAGATGCTATGATGATGTTTTTGTAATATAGGGTTCCATAATTTTGTAATCTAGGGTTTCATTTAGATGTTATTTGTAATCTAGGGTTTCATAAATCTGAGATGTAATTGTGTACTTTAATTAAAAACATAATTATAAATGAAATGGTTGATTAATTATTAATTTGTTTTTTTTCTTAAATAACCCTAGCCCGTCCGGCCAGGACCGCCGAAGCCCGCTCGGGCTGGCGGGCAGTGGCGAGGCCAGGATATTTTTAATATGAGGGCACATTTATTTAGGAAAACAAGAAATAATTCAAATATTATATAAGAAATAATCATATGCGTTGTTTTGTAGTATTTGACTCAAATGTATATATAGTTATCCTACGAATTTTTATCTCTTGAGTTCATTGAACTACATTATAACGAGTATCACATACAATTTTTTCAGTATAAGCAATCCAATTATCACCTATCCACTCGTCTTCTATTTGATTGTCAAAAATTTCATTAGAAAACATGCTCAGTGTTATGAAAATATTAATAAATAGTTTAATCTAAAGGTCAATAGTAAGTATAAAAGAGATCAATTTCTTTTCGGATGTTTCCTTCCAAGAATTCTAATAACTTTTGATTTGATATTGCATTAATTGTATTTCTTTTGTATTGTCTTCAAATTGATCCATAAGTGCCTCTAGCTATACATAAATAATAACACTCACTAACCGTTGCTTCATTTACATAGGTGAATCAAACAATTAGTAAGAACATGACATAAATTACACGAACTCTAACTTACAACACTAGACGTTGGCATGATTTGTGGATGTGGGATCATCCTATAATGTAATGTTGAAAATCTGAAGTATTTTATATCTAAACTCAAATTTTGCTGACATATCAGTAAATAAAAACACAAAATATCGAGTAAACCGTAAACAAATAAACAATGAAGGATAAGAAATAGACATATAAAGAAAGTTCATTGATTTGTATGGTTTGCTAGATTTAGCAATTTTAGTTGTCCCATAGCACTGCTTCTCCTTCATAAGTCCTTCAGCAGATTAATTTGGAAGGAAGAAATGGTTTACCACCTTGGGGTTGTGGGGGCACATTGATTTGTATGGTTTGCTAGATTTAGCAATTTTAGTTGTCCCATAGCACTGCTTCTCCTTCATAAGTCTTTCAGCAGATTAATTTGGAGGGAAGAAATGGTTTACCACCTTGGGGTTGTGGGGGCATGTGCCCCCATAGACCCCAAGGTGGCATCGCCCCTGCTGGCGGGCACAGGCAGTATACAATAGGGACATTTGGCCTGCCCGATCCGCCCGACTGTATGTAGTAGGCTCGATATCTCGGTGCCCGATTAAAGGGAATTATACCCTTATACTAGTGTTTATAACGGATAACGACATCTAATGTCTAACACTAGTATCTCCAAGATCATCATGCAAAACTAGTAATTAACTAATAGGAAGATAGTAGATTACCTTAATCGTTATTTCCCTCGAGCTAGTTGAATAGATTAAAGAAGAGCAAGAGTTTCAAACGTAGCTCCTCTACTTGGGACACCGAACGGTGTATTTAATCTCCTTCCTTGAAAGCTCGCTAGCACTCCAATGGTGGTTTGATAATAAGAAGACCTTCTTCTTGCTTGACTAGAAGATAGCTTGGGAATTAGCTCACTTTCTCCTCTCTACTTGATGTGGTAGAGTAAGAAAGCTTAGAGAGAAATTCTACACCTTATTCTCTGCCCTAAGAGTGTTTATATAGAACCCTAATGAGAATTCACCTCCTCAAAGGTTTTCTAAAACACCCTTTAGAATAAGATTTAGGGACATAGTCGAAAATAACAATTAATGATATTTTCTCAATTCCCTAAGGAGAAGGTGTCCAAACACCACTAAATTTTTCGTGCATAGTACTGGGTATGTCAGAAACTTACCCTCCAAAATTCAGCCCAACCCGAGTCCCGGAAGTACCCGAACCGGCCTAGGCCCAAAACCCTTATTTCGGGCATTTTTGCTATCTTCTGCCCAAATTCTATTTAGGCCTGTGAGATATGTTTATGGGACATTCCCAATGTTATATCACACTCCCACTAGTCATATCATCCGATTAAATACCCATTCTTATGTGTAACCCGATGTAGGATCCGATCGAAGTTAGCCGCGAATTACTTCGTAATTCGACGATCGTAGTTGGTTTCTAGCTAAACACTACGTCCCCTAAATCAATCGGACTTGCTGATCTTCTTCATAAATTGTCCTAGCCGACATATTGCTCGCATTCCCATCTTGGTCGAAGGACAACTCTTTCAACTCCTTCACCGATCCGCCCGAGTTCGTCTTCATTAAGCCCGAGCCCGACCGAATCCCACCCCTAGTTCGGTGTGTTTATTTAGATACTATTTTGAGGTTATAATAAAGGTCTATGTATTTTTTGGCAATAGAAAATCAATGATTTTGGATTCCATAGAAGAAAGAAAATAGATCATGTGTGCTTACTCGAATGGTTTTTTAAGGTGTTGCTTTCCAGAACTGAGCGCAGTCGTAAAAGTGTCCACAAGCGGTATCATTTCTCTTTACTATATTTCTATATACATTATTTGAAGTATTTGGAACTATTCAAATGTAGTTACGATCATTCACTATATGTCTAGAGAGGATTTAGTGACAAGGGTTGTGGATTTTGGTGTTAGTTGGATGAACTTCGCTTGAGTCCACGTGGGGATGGTCCTTCCAAGATCATGACATCAAAATTTGAAGGTCGAAGGTTCTATTCTTTCCCAAAGTCATCTTATGATGGAAAGCGTGGATGTGGGTTTCACATTTTCAGAGAAGATATTTATGATTTGATGGCATATCGGAGGTGTTTACGAGAGAAGACGATGAAATAAGCCGTATTTTTGAAAAGTTAATGTCTTTGGAGTTGGAATCTCATAAAGCTATAGAGCGTTACCGACAATGTGAAGAATTAAAAAAAGATCTCATAAAAAATGCAGAGTTGAAGTTGAAAAGCACTGGAAAGATTTAGTTAACTATTTGGTTGTTGTTGGGGTATTTGAGAAATTAAACTGTTTGTACTATGAAACTATTAGAAAATAAACTAATTAGAAAACTTTATGCTTCCCAAATTTCATGCTTCCTAAATTTGAAACTTGCACATGTAACTATTCTCATTAGTTGAAAAAATTCATGCTCCGCCTTAAGATTTCATGTACCGTCAGGCATTGTAAAATTTGAAAAAAAAATTGACCTTAAGAATTTCATGCTTTCTGAATTTGAAACTCATGTATAATAACCAACCATTACAAAAATTTGAAAGAAATTCATGCTTCTTGAATTTGAAACTTGCACATATAACCAACCATTACAAAAATTTAAAAGAAATTCATGCTTCCCGAATTTCATGTTTCCAAAGATAGAAGTATCAAAACAATAGAATTTCATGCTTCCTATCATATACTGTCATAATCAACCATTACAACATAGATGAAATAGTAGACAAAACCATATAATCCAAAAATAACATCAAAACGACATGCTTCCTGAATCAAAACATAAAAGTCGGCCATAATCAGCCATTACGTATTTTTCTTAGTCGTCAGCTGAAAAATTGAACACATTATCTAGCTCGTCGGTCAATTGAAAACGTGTCCTTGCATGATCAAATTATCGAACCCCCGCATCTGCTGAAAATTGAGGACGATACACTCGCATCAATAAGTCCATGTTAGACTTCACTTGTAATCAAATATGATAAGATTTCTAAACTAAAGTAAACACAAACATATTAAGATTTTTTAACTAAATAAGAGGTAAGGTAAACAAATTACCATCCTAGGTTCCGGTGTAGAGTATATATTTTGTTGACTATCACCAAACGAACTCTCTTGTGTATGCAACACAGGTTGACATGAAGGCATTTTACACAGTGAAAATTAAAAAATAAACACAAACTATTAAGTTTTCTTAACTAAATAAGAACAAAAGAGGTAAGGTAAACAAATTACCATCCTAGATTCCGGTGTAGAATATATGTTTGGGATATTTAGCGTTTGGGTCAAGGATAAGTACCGGCTTTAGTGTTTAGGTCACAAGTTTGTCCGTTATAGGGTCTGGGTCATGGACTAACAGTTGACTGTTGACGAAAGTTAACTACCGTCTAATTTCATTGTAAATTACCCAAATCTCCTCTTCTTCCTCCTCTCTCTTCTCTCTCATGTTCTCTCTCTAACTAATCTCTCTCTCTCTCTCTCTCTCATCTCTCTCTCTCCAAGAATGTGTATTTGCACCATATTTTCCACCAGATCAACCTAAAAAATTTGAATGTGTATTCACTTCTCCGAAAGACCGAGATCTCGGTGGTTTCGACCCATATCCACCATAACTTGGTTCATCCCTAAATTCTCCACAGCCAAATTCATAAGATCTGGAGCTGTATTACTAGCTACTTTTGCATACCTATACTCGTTTGATCTTTCACCGCTCCAATTGCCTTCCTAGTACGGTAGTACCAGTCGACATTTCCACCACCACCAAAACCACAATAACCAGCACCACTACCACCAAATATCAATCAATCTCCACAAAAACAACATCCTTTTGACTGATTCAGTAACCTTCTCAAAAATAAAAATTTCTTAAATCTCAGATTTATATAGACCAATTATACCTAAATAAATCAAATTTCAATAACCTCTTCACCTTTTCTATCAAATCCTCAACTAAACTTTTAGATATAACTAAGATTAAATCAAGACCCACCACAACCATTACGATTAGGGCTTCAAACTCATCAACTACAACATCTAATGATTCAGGAACCACCACAACCATTACTACAATTACAAGAAGATAATCAAGAACAACATAACCCACAACAACAACAACATATGATTGAAGCACAACATAACCAACCCATTCGGGGAGAATTAAAGGTTTACCCTTGACAAATTCTAGGGTTTGAGATTCTAAGTGAAGAATTAACTTTTGAGATGATGAAATCAGCAGCTTGGGGGTAGTAATTGAAAAATCCAACCCTAGTTTTTTTGTAGTTTGAATGGAGTAGAAATAGAGAGGGATAGGGTACCTGGTAGTTCAAATGGATCGCCATCAGAGAGAGAGGGAACCCTCGTTCGAAATTTCTGAAATTACACAACCTGATTCTCATTGAGTTGCCTTCATCGTCCCATTTCCCTTCCCTGGTTGATTTGGGGATTTCAGATTAAGGAGCTGCTGGGTTGATCGAGTGGAGAAGATGGGTTAATGTTATAGGCGCCAATGCGTTTTTGCTCGAAGGCGCCCCAACTATGTGGTCTAAGAAAAGTGGGTTTGTTTAACCAATTGTATTTCGTAAATACAATTTAAACTTTAGGGTAAAATTGTAATTTGGCATTGAAATTATACGGTAGCTAACTTTTGTCAACAGTCAACGGGGTCAACTGTTAGTCCGTGACCCAGACCCTATAACGGACAAACTTGTGACCTAAACACTAATGTCGGTACTTATCCTTGACCCAAACGCTAAATACCATCCTAGATTCCGGTGTAGAATATATGTTTTGTTGACTATCACCATGCGAACTCTCTTGTATATTCAACCTTGGCTCACATGGAAACATTTTAGAAATTGAAACCTACAGGTAAACAGAAACATAGTAGGATTTAATGCATTACACAAAATAAGAAAAGTAAAGAACATAAATATAGGCAATATACACAAACACAACTTACTTTTCTCTTTTTGTATGCTTTCTTTTTAATTCTAATCTCTCTTGGACGACCCTTCGACTTAATTAACACTGGATCACGAATATCTTCTTTTGCATTATCCTCACAGTCGATCATATAACCCGTTTGTCAGCTTGTCCCTGAATTAGTTCTCTTGTCCTCTTTTGAGTTCATCTTCAACTTATATTTGGACATCCATTCTTTTAAATGATTAGTGCTTCTGTCATCCAAAGATGCTTCATCTGCTATTTCGTTGAATGATATACACAATTCATCATGGCGTTTTTTCTCTAGTGTTATATCACACCCGCCATAGTTGACACTAACCCGATTGTGAGATCTTTTCACATCCTTCCTCCATCTCCTTAGAATGTATTTCTCCGGTATGACCTTCACATCGTTTCTACACAACACCATCAGTGAATGACAGCATAACATGCCCTTAAACTCAAACAAAAGACATATGCATTTGATATCACACTCAATAAGATGAAAAAACGTCGAATATCTAGCCCTACCAAAATCCTTTTTCTCTGAAATTAAATACTCATACAGTGTGCCATACTCTCTAACATCCACATAGTCACAAGTAAGTTTTCCAGCAAGTTCTGGCAGAAAATCTTGAAACTTAGCTAGTGTGTAGATCTATGTTGTTTGGGTGTGAGGCAAGCGACAACCCCCTCGCCTCGCCTTGGCGTGCTTAGGCGACCGCCTCAGACAAAGGTTGCAGCTGCCTTTTAGCCTGTAAACTACCTATTTAAGTAACACATACATACCTAACATACAAATAACTAAATAAACTTTCAAATGTCAAATATTAAAGATTCAAAACTTAACATCAAAGCATCAAAAGTATTGAAAAGCATTCAAACAAGCAATTAACCAACAAAAACACAAGCAATTAATGCAATGTCAAGTTTATCAACCATCAAAACTTAAGCCTTGTAAAGATCTAAAAGTTTATCAACCATCAAAACAAAGTATGATAGGCATTGATAGCAACTATACTGTGTTTTTAGCAACAAAAAAAGGTGTGCTTGCTGATTAAATTAAATGACATTAAGATTTAACAAGAAGAAGAAAGTGAAGGAGATAAAGAAATTAACGTAGAAGAAGATGGAAAAGGATGAAATCGAGTTACCTAGAGGGAAACCCTTGAACTTTGGAGAAGCACTCTCGGTCATGGAGGATGAGTAGTTCAGGGCAAAAGTAAAAAAACAGAGTATGCTTCCTCATTTAAATTAAATGACATTAAGATTTAAGAAGAAGAAGAAAGTAAGGAAGATGAAGCAATTAAAGAAGAAGAATGAGAAGATGAACAGGGATGAAATCGAGTTACCTAGAGAGAAGCCCTTGAACTTTGGAGAAGAACTCTCGGTCATGGAGCATGAGTCATTTAGGGCAAAAGTGGAGAGAGAAATTGATTTAAAAAATTGATTTGGGTGGACTATTGAGTTGGGCTAAAACCCTACAAACTCAAATTCTTTGGACACCCACCTATTCGACTTGGGCCGAATCACGCTTCCCCTAAGGCGGTTAAAAGGGGCGCTCGCCTAAGCGTCTAAAGGCGCCACCAGGGGGAACTAGGGGATTTTGCCTCCAAATGAAGTGACCTTTTTGGCAACATGTCGCTTTGGGCACTTTGACACGCCTTTTACAACATAGGTGTAAATGCCTCTCATCTGTTTTTCAATTTTGAAACAAGTCACACAATGCAACTCAAAATTATAAGACCTGGAGTCTTCTCTTGCCTCTTTTTCAACTTTGTCCCTTAAAGCTACGTTGTGTTGTTCAAAAAAAACCTTTAATGAGGTTTTCGCGTTGGCATTTCCATCAAAGAAACGCATTCATACTTTCACTTTGTTGGGTAGTAGACATTCCCGCTCAAAAGTAAGGTTTCACAAATATTGGAATCCATGGTTTCCTCTCTCTATACATATCATCCAAACATTGATTATCCCATAAACTATAATGATCCATCATATTTTTCCACTTAGACTCGAGCTCTTCGGTGTTAAGTGTGTCGTAAACAATATCATGTAGCGTAGTATTTATCTTCTTGTGGTCTTTTTAGCTACTTAGTTTCTGAGATTTCTTCTTCGTCATATGTCAAAGACACCATCGATGTCTTGTATTAGAAAAAACTTCCTCAATAGCACACCACATAGTTTGATCTAGATCTGTAATAATACCATCAGGAGCCTTACCATCCATGCGATCAAGCCAAGTCCCAAACAACCAACTAAATGTCTTTGTGTCTTCATTAGACAATAAACCACAACTGAAAAGGTTGAATTGTCCATGATAGTTAATGCCAACAAAAGGAGTAAAATGAAGACCATATCTATTTGTTAGTTCGGTTGTATTAGGAAAAACTTCCTCAATAGCACACCACATAGCTTGATCTAGATCTGTAATAATACCATCAGGAGCCTTACCATCCATGCGGTCAAGCCAAGTCCCAAACAACCAACTAAACGTCTATGTGTCTTCATTAGACAATAAACCACAACTGAAAAGGTTGAATTGTCCATGATGGTTAATGCCAACAAAAGGAGTAAAATGAAGACCATATCTATTTGTTAGTTCGGTTGTATCGAACGTCACAACGTCGCCAAATTCTTTGTATGCCTCCCTACTCCTCCCTGTAGCACATATACACCATTCTTTTTCAACCCCTTCATAACTATAAGACTCCCCTTAGAAATCCGAAGAACACCACCTTCACCAACATATTTGCAACCATTAATTATCATCCAGAGTTCCCAAAGAGATTAGATTTTTCTTCAATTCTGGAACATGTCTGATGTCTGTTATAGTCCTCACAACACCATCATGCATCTTGATCAGAATAGTACCAATTCCAACCACCTTACAAGGAGCGTCGTTCCCCATTAACACCTTACCGCCATTAGTAATTGTGTAAGTAGAAAACCATTCCTTATGAAGACATACATGGAATGTACAACCAGTATCCAAAATCCACCTATCTTCAGCGAAGCAGGCATTGATCGCCAGAACCATAGCTTCATCGCATTCTTCAATGATTGCCAAGACACTACCGTCATCTTCTTCGATGACTGCTGCATCTGCTGGCTTCTTCCTAAGCTCAGGACAATTCCTTTTGAAGTGCCCCTCCATCTTAAAGTTAAAGCATTTGTACTTCTTAGGTTTTGATTTGGACCGTGAACGGCCCTTCCCATCGACCACATGCTGCGACCTTCCCCTTACAACCAAACCATCTCCTGAGTTGCTCTCTTCCATTAACCTCCGTCTCAACTCCTTCGAGTCCAATGCTGCTTTAACATCCTCAAAGGTTGTAATTGTTTTACCAGACATTAAAGAATCAACAAAGCTTTCATATGATGGTGGCAGGGATGCAAGCAATAGTACTTCCTTATCTTCTTCTTCGAATTTGACATCTATATTTGCCAAATCTAAGAATACTCGGTTGAGTTCATCCATATGGTCTTTCAACAATTCCCCTTCTAACATCTGTAAACTAAATAATTTATTCTTTAGATACAAACGATTAGTTAGAGATTTCGTCATATACCTTGTCTCCAGCTTACCCCATAGCCAATCGGCTGTAGTTTCCGTCGCTACTTCCCGCAAGACCTCATTGGTCAAACAGATAGAATCTGACCATGAGCTCTCTCCTTGAGATCTTCTTTCTCTGCTTCTGAAAGTGATTCAGCAAGTGCAGCCTTCCCATTCAACGTCTTCAGCAGACCCTGTTGAACTAATACTGCTCGCATCTTAATCTTCCAAAGATTAAAATCGTTACTTCCATCGAACTTCTCTATCTCGTATTTCACCATCACAGAAACCTCAAAACCTCAGCTCTGAAACCAGTTTGTTATGCCAATCAAGGTTAATGTGAATAATATGAGTAATCCAAGACAAGCTATAGGAATGGTAAAGAACAATCAAGAACAGAACAGAACACAAAGATTTACGTGGTTCGGTTGGTGAGACCTACTCCACGGCGACAACGGCTCGATGATTCCCACTATGATAAGCAAACAAGTTTACACAAGAGATTCGTGAGATTGTGCTACTGATATCTCCTTAGGATTTAGTTTATATAGCCACTAAACCCTAATCCCACCGCCTCACCGACTCTCTACAACCGACTCTCTCTACAACTGACATTATACACGGATAACACTAATCACCGACTTAAGCCTAGCTTCCACATCCCAGCTCTGTCTCGGAGTCCAGCTCTGCCTCACAGCCCTACTTCGCATACCAGCTATGTCTCAGTAATCAGCTCCGCTAACGGGTTGGCGGGTCGTAAATCAGGTTCAATACCAATCCATATTCGAGTCACTTCTAACATCACGCTCTGAAGAGTTCAACATTTTTACAACAAAAGATATGTATAAGATAAAATACATGCATCACATTAGCAGACTCCAGCAAACCAAAAAACCCACAAAATATAGCAACAAAATATAACTACTGGATCAGAAAACAAAAAATATTTCGAAACCCATTAAATCTTAATTGCCACAAAGTAATTCAAGATTATCTTTATCTAATGGAGATCTAATAATTAGGATTAAAAAGGGTATAAAGAGTACCTTCAAACCAATTTGTTGTTAGGAGGGTGCCAAAACCGAGCTTGAAATCTTCCTAAGTTGGAGCTTCGGTTTGTAGAGAGAGAAAGAGAAGGAGTTAGAAATTTGAGAGTTAGCAAAGAGAAAGAGGGATATAAATAGAAAGAAGAAGATCTTTGAACTTTACCTCGATCTGATGAAGAACTCATTGGGTGATGATTTGTGGCCAAAAATCGAGTTGAAATTATTCTACAAATTCAATTTGATGTTTGGAACGAAGAACCCTAGCTTTTGGTCGAGTTATGTGTTCTGATTTTTTGTCGAGATGGCTTCTATTGTTAGGTCTGGTTTTTTGACTAAATGGCCTTATCTTAAATCAACCAAACTTTGAGGGACTAAAGCAGAAACTCGTTTCAGAACACATCCGCTGACCCTAACACTTCACCATCTATTCCCGGCTGGAGCACCAGCTCACCCGGTCGGGATTCCGACCGGGTATAGCATCATTTTTATAGGTAAATATTATCTAGTAGATTGTGAATTCTAAATCGATGACAATTTTTAGCTCCATATCGTGGTGTTCGTTATCATGTCCAAGATTTTGCTAGTGAAGGTCGTGATCCAGAAACTGCAACTGAATTTTTTAACCTTCCGCATGCTTCCCTAAGCAATGTGGTTGAGAGATATTTGGTGTGTTTAAGTCTCGATTTGGAATATTTAAGTTTGCACCTCCATTCCATTTACGACCCAAGCAGAGGTAGTGTTGGCGTGTGCATGATTGCACAAATTCCTTCGCAAAGAATCTCATAACGATCAATTTTCTGTAGAAGATGATAATGATCAATCATATATTGTACCCGTACCACTTAGTGATGATGAAATTGATAATGGATTAAATTCTTCGACCACAACAACAACGTGAATAAGCTAATGACTGTTGCGACAACATATCGAATGGTATGTAGGAAGATGCTCAACAACCACTTTAGTGTAGTTCGTTTCATATTTTTTTCAAGACTTATTCGAAGAGTATTTTGTTTTTGTATGAACACTCTTTCTAGTGAAGACTTTTTCGAATGAATATTTTAGTTCGAATATACCTTTATCGAAAATATGCAAAGGATAATTACGACGAATTATATGAATATTAATGAAATTTCAAAATAGGTATCAAAGATATGTTATGAGAATCGATATAAACATCTCTCAAGATGTCACTATAAATACTTCTCAAAATGTCGGTAGACATTTTTTCCATGTACTCAAAATCCATAAAATGTCTATGGACTCTTCAATCTCAACAAAAAATGATTACGGATATGAAGTCTACAAGAGTCTGCCAACAAAATATCTATGGACGTGAAGTCTACAAGAGTCTACTACAGTCACAATCCAAACGGCCCGCCTCTAATATAGTGGTTAAGATTTACCATGGAAAGTAAAATAGGGGTCACAGGTTTTTATATTCTTCCTAATTCCACCTTAAAGCCAAAGGAATAATAAGTGAACTTTCCATAATCTTTTTCTCACTTGACAAATTTAACAAACTATAAAAAGCTATTTTTGTTATCTCATGTCAATGCACCAAACGT
>BEHA01000914.1:58288-74108 GCA_002897215.1 Eschscholzia californica subsp. californica | reverse complement strand
TTACAGCTTAGAACAACGAGATCAGATTAATGAAGAGATGCATAGACCAGATGAGTTCTACTTCCTCATATATATTTTCAAGCTTCAATTAATGAAGTGGACTAGAATGAATGGCAACAAGAATTACCACCAATATCCAGCGACAAAGAACCAACAATCATACCTATAGCGAGTCAACTCAATGAGATTTCAAGGTTTCCCTCATGTTTAGACTAATTGATGGATGAAAGAAGCCAGAAAAGATACATTTTCTTGATGTGAAGAAAAACATCCATTAAAATTTTCTGATCAAACCACAAGGAAACTAGGGTTTTATAGTATCAAGATTTAGCGATCCTTTTGTTGCAATACCTAAAGAGGGAGAGAGCGAGAAATTTCATGAAAAGAATAGCTAGATATGATTTCTTTTTAGGGTTTTCAAAAATAAATATTGAGAACAAGCATAAATATTCATCAATTAGGGGTTCAACCATGGATATGAGAAGAGCGATAAATGCAGAATTTATTAGGGTTACGAATCATACCCTTCTCTTATCAACAAATCAAGATTGCAGCTCTTGGTATCTCTATTATCCGGCGTCCGTCGCCCTTATCTCGTCGCCCGTTCCCGAGTCTCGAGTGTTACCACTGTGAGGGTAAATTGATTCGAAGTGAAACCCCGATATGTTGGGGTAAATTTGAACAGGATAAATAAAAAATCCTTTA
Organism: Eschscholzia californica subsp. californica; assembly: GCA_002897215.1. Lineage (NCBI taxonomy): Eukaryota > Viridiplantae > Streptophyta > Magnoliopsida > Ranunculales > Papaveraceae > Eschscholzia > Eschscholzia californica. The sequence goes on along the minus strand of BEHA01000914.1, from coordinate 73,403 downwards.
TCTGAATCATTAAAGATGAAGATTAACAAGGATATGGGTTATGTTACAAGGACGAAGTCTTCAGTAATGAGTAGTGGAGAAGGATTAATTTCTTCTCAAGAAGAAAAAAGTGCTTCGGGTTTAGTTTCAACAAAAAAAAAATGCTTAGGGTTTGAGGAAGAAAAGAAGAGGAGAACTTAAATTATAAAATTTAGTTTTTAGAGGACATGAATGAAACAAGGGTTTTTTAGAGAATGACCCCCATTTATTTAGCTATATTAGGGGGACACCCCTAAAAACATTTTCGTTTAGGCGTTAACCCCCAAAGTTCATTTTCCGTTCAAATAGCCGTGAAGTAGTGGTAGTGCGAATCACATGCTCGATCTCTGACCAAAATACCCCCGCCCTAATTTTTAGTATATGGCCCCTATTTATTTAGCTATATTAGGATTACACCCCCAACCAAAATACTTTGTCCATTCGAATAGTTTATCCCGAGTCAATACCTTCCCATCTCACGATTGATTAGTTACATGTCGAACCACTAACTCCGAGGTTCGCACCGTAGACTGGGTTGTGCTCACCCCTAGCCAAAGGCCAGAGCTAGATCCAATCCACGAGTGACTCCGGTTGGTTCACCCTTGTTACGTTCTCTGTCTTATAAGTCTGAGGTTCAACTATAGATTGGGTCATACTCTCCCCGAGCTAGAGTCAATCAGCGGGTGACTCTGGTCGAGGTGTCACTTGAACTCCGATGATATGGTGGATCATGTCTTTACCAACCCGAGGTAGTTGCACCAAAAAATTACTTGTATGGGTCAAGTTCAAGTTATAATATCCACCAAATAAAACCCAAAAAAAAATGGAAGAACAACTAGTAGTAGTTGTACCCAAAAATGGTGTAATTGGTTTCAAAAGTCTCTGTTTTTTCTCACAAAAAATCTGATATTGAATCTTCTAATTCTGTTTTGAGGAGTTAGTATCCATTTCTTAGACATGGGTTTCGAAGAAAAGATGAAATCTTATAAGATATTACTAGAGAATAATTGAAACCTAGAAATGAAACCAAGATTCAGAGCAAAAAAACAGAACCTAAGTTGACAATGAAGAAGAGCAAAAACAAGAAATTGAAATGAACTCCAGATTGAAACCAGAACCCATTTGCTTAGATTCAGCAGAAGAAAAATCTAGATTTTATAGTGAAAATTTGATATTGGTAGCATCACTTATTCCAAAAGAAGACGAAGATACTACAGGTTGTGAAGTTGATGGTTGAAATGAAGAAGATACTTGAGAAATAGGTGGTGTGTGAAGCCCCAAGTGGTATTTTGGTTGGGGGTGTAGTCCTAATATAGCTAAATAAATGAGGGTCACATACTAAAAATTCGAACGGGGGTATTTTGGTCAATAGGCGAGCATGTGATCCGCACGACCACCACTTCACAGCTATTTGAACGGAAAATGAACTATGGGGGTTAACGCCTAAACTAAAATGTTTTTAGGGGTGTCCCCCTAATATAGCTAAATAAATGGGGGTCTTGGCCTAAAAAACCCATGAAACAAATTAAAGTAACGTCTCCATCCCTAAAAATAAATGTCACGTAATATTCCTTAGGGTCCGTGGGTATATAGACCAAAATAATGTTCAAAAAAGGTTTAAGGTCCAATTTTGTCAAAAAATGGATTTTTAGTCCTTTTGCTCTTGGGTCTAAAAACCCATACTATCTATAAAACAATCCCATTCGTGTCCCAAACCATTTTCACGGGATTTTAAATTGTGTGGTCGGACCAAAAATTCTAACAACTTAATTAACCGTGAATTTGGGATAAATTATAAGAAACAAAATCGAAACTTTCCCAAAACGAAACGTTTCCAAAAATCCTAACCTAAATCTTCGAAACGCCATTACTAGAAACAAATCAAACGCTGAAAAGAAGGAAATCAAATTTGGGAGTGATTTGGAGAATTTATTAGCAAAAAACGGATAGAAACAAATCATAATTTCTCTCTCCTCTAAACAGATTTGTAAATTAAATTTATTTTCTCTCTCTAAACTTTCAGATTTGGAAAGAGTATATTTTCTGAGATCAATTTAGCGTGATTTGGGGGTTAATATACAAAACGTATATATCACTTTCTCTCACTTAATTTTCAGATTTGGAAATAGTATATTTTTCTGGGAACATTACAACAACATTTGTTTTTGTTTTTACTAATACATAAATACACATCGAATACAAATTATGAAACAAATACGTAAATTATTTGTTATTTATGACGAGGAAACCAACATTTGTCATGTATACAACGTAATTTATCAACTGTAAGTGTGTCATGTTCAATAAATTACACATATTTTCTTTTACATTACACGTCGTTTACGTTCTGTTACAAAAAAATCGTTTACACTATATTGTCGTAGAGCATATGTAGTCTTGAGCAGGACAAACAACATTTACACTATATTGTCGAAGAGCATATCCAAATGCTTTTGCACCACCAAGAAACAAATGACCAACTTCAGTAGGAAATTCCATAAGTAACAGCAAAACTACAAAAAGAAAACATATACATTTGTCAACAAAACATATAATTTACTAGAAACGACATGTATAATGGAATAAATTATGCATACTGTTTGTTAAACTTCATAATGTGTTAGGAGAGAAACATAACTTTAGTTTGAATCCTAAGGTCACTGTTATGTGAAAAAATATGTATAATGTGCAATCAATTACATATAATTTTTGGAACATTTATTGTACTATAAATAACTGTTTTGGGGAAAAAGTACGTGTAATGTTGAATAAATTATATATAATTTATGCAGATTTATAAGATGTTTTTGATATTATTTATAAAATATGTATAATTTGTAACAAAATACATATATTTTACATTCTGTTATAAAAACATCGTACAAAAGATGTTTGCGTTATGTATGTGTTATGTTCAGTAAACATTATGTAATGTCGTGTAAATTATATATCGTTTACATTCTGTTACAACCAAATCGTACTAGATCTTCTCTGGATAAAAAATGTTATGTAATTTATTGTAAACGATCCATAATTTATTTTAAATTATATATCGTTTGCATTCAGTTATAACAAATCGTTCGATATCTTCACTGCATCAAAAATTGTACGGAAACCTTGATGAAGATTTGAAAAAAAGATCTAAAAATCAAAATCTGTAACCTAAAACTACTAAAAAGTAACAAAATACATAGAGACAAACACTTTTTAATCGAATAAAATGAATTGTAAAGACGGATTTAACATTAACATCATAAAATCGGTTATGAATTTTAGAGAGAGAAAATACTAAATAATGATAAAGATTTGATTAGATGATACAGAGAGAAATTTGATTATAATGAAATTCATGAACAAAGTTAAAGATGAAGATGAAAAACATTAAACAGAAAAGAAGAAACTAAAACCTTTAACATTACCTGAAAAGCAATATTAAATCTGATTCAGAATCTGTTTCAATGGAATGAAAAATGACTTTTGTAATGTGTTTTACCTGATAAACGATGAAGAAGATGATTTCAGTTGGTCTAATGAAGAAGAAATAAGATTTCTGAGATTAATGGATGATTATCAAACAGTTACTTTGTTTAGAGAGAGAGAGAGAAAATAAACAAGTTTCGGTTACTAAAGATAATGAAGATCACGGTTACTTTGTTTAGAAACGTAATTGGAGAGAGAAAGGTGAGAGATAAAAATGGAAAAAGATATTTTGGATTTTAGAATGTATATCAGATTTTATATATAAAGAAGGTTAGTATAGGTATTATAAATTAATATGTATTATAGAGATTTGCGTTTTCTCTCTAGATGACACCAAATGGACTAGATATCCATTTGTATTATTTTTATGGTTTTGAAACCCTTTATAGGATTAGAGAGGACTAAATGTCTTATTAGGGCCCATTTTTTGGGCTATAAACCCAAAAATTCTATTCCTTAATTCCTTTTACACAAAAGTTCATGAATTATCCATACACTAGGGTATATCCCGTGCCCTAGGGCACGGGCACTTGTATTACGAAATTTATTGGTATATTTTATTAAGAGAGAGAAATTTTTATTAGTTATTATTTTTTTGTTTCTTTTCTCTTAAATTAGTTATTATTTTATTGAGAGAGAGAGATTTTAATTTCTTTTTTTAACCCTTGAAATTTATTTTGTTTCTTTTTTTCTTAAATTAGTTATTTTATTTCTAAGAAGGAAAGGATTATTGTTTTTTAAATAGGTAACTTCATTTCTACGAATGATTATATTTTAAATTTTGAGAAGGGCTTCTAGACAATATGCTTTATTAAAAAAGGATGTTTGTCCCCGTCATCGTTTCCCTTCTGTTTTATTATATAGATTTCATAAAAAAAATGAATGATTGTCCATATATTTCATCAAAAAAGAATGATTGTCCATATAATATCTCTAAATTTATTATTTGTCCACATAAAATTGTTGTCCATGTAAGATATTTGGTTGTTATTGGTCACCTATATAATAAAAACTGAAGTGTAGGGTAGAAGATAATATAAATTAAAGGAGGTGTCGTTAGACAGTGTGTGCCTTTAGCATAGTTGAGGTGCCTTACATTGCTCTGGGTAGGTTTATAGGCGTCGCTCATAATTGTTGTGGGCACCCTCCCATAGCCAACTTCTGCAAATGCCTAATGCCCTAGGTCAGTTAGGTGTACCAGGGGGCCCACTTTAAGTGGTTTGTTTTTTTTCTCAAAACAGAACCACATGTAACTAAATAAGAGTATAACTACAAGTCAGACTAAGAAAGGGGGGCTATTACAGACCAAGTTTAGTTACTATCATGGACACGAGTCCATTTTGAAAGTTTGTCTGCACGAGCATTGTTATTGCGGTGAATGTGTGAGAAGGTAATAGAAATTTCATAATGAGATTTCTGATTTTCGAGATGTGAGCTTTTATTGTATCGTCATTTTGGAATTGCGCATATGACTGATGGGGCTTTGATTATTACTTTCTAAGTAGAGAAATTTGATGTTCTTTTCCAACGCTCATAAGATTCCACATAATATTGTTTTGCATTCACTTTCTTCTGCACTTAGCCCAGAGAGTTGTTGTTTTGTATTATAGACCAAGTTCTATTACTATTATGGACAGGAGCCCATTTTGAAAGTTTGTCTGTTATTGCGGCGAATGTGTGAGAAGGTCATAGAAATTTCATAATGAGATTTCTGATTTTCAAGATGTGAGCTTTTGATTGCCATTGTATCGTCTTTTCGGAATTGTGATATGACTGATGGCGCTTTGATTATCACTTTCTAAGTGGAGAAATTGGATGTTCTTTTCCAACGCCCATAAGATTCCACATAATATTGTTTTGCATTCACTTTTTTCTGCACCTCTAGCTCGGAGAGTTGTTGTTTTGTATTACAAACCAAGTTCTATTACTATTATGGATACGAGCCCATTTTGAAAGCTTGTCTGCACGAGCATGGTTATTGCGGCGAATGTATGAGAAGGTAATAGAAATTTCATAATGAGATTTCTGATTTTCGAGATGTGAGCTTTTGATTGCCATTGTATCGTCTTTTTGAATTTGCGCAATATGACTGATGGGGCTTTGGTTATCACTTTCTAAGCGGAGAAATTTGATTTTCTTTTCCAAGGCCCATAAATTTCCACATAATATTGTTTTGCATTCACTTTCTTCTGCATTTCTAGCCCGGAGAATTCTTGTGTTTTGTAGCCATGAAACGCGCTTGAGAATTATAGATAATACAACTAAGGCTTGAAAGATCCTTTATATTTTGAACGAAGCATGAACATTCATTTTTATATAAACGGGTTGACAAGGGTTCCATGTGCTTTCCTTTGCTAAAGAATTTGTTTGGATATTAGTGACTTGAAGGATGGAATGCCAGAATTTGATTAATAACCTGCATAGGAGAGTTAAACGTTTTTTGAAAATGATACATCTAACTTTCCAGATGAACCAAATTATAGTGGCGTAAAGGCTAGCTCAACTCAAATTGTTATTATTTTGGATTTAATTCCAAGAGGTTATCTAATCTTTAATAAAAATAATATAGTTGTACGTATGTTAAAGTAAAACCATATCAATCTCGCAAATGTGCAGTGTAAATGTGCATGATCAATCAAATCTGTCTTATAAATAGAGATGGATCTATGTAATTGAACTTGATTTGCAAGTTTTCACTTGAAAATTTCTGTAAGAGATGAATTTTAACATGGTATTGGTCTTGCTAAATGATCGTCTTTCGTATTCGTCTTCTTCCCTTTCATCTCCTCTATCTCTCTCTCTAGTAACCAAAAGCTCTGTTAAAGTCGTTTCCTCCTTCATGATCTTCCTCAAACCTGGTTTGATCTCTAATATCACTTACAATATATTAGAAAAACTTGATAGAGCAAATTACTTGAACTGGAAAAGATCAATTCGAATCAATCTTCAGTAGTTATCATATGCTAGGTTATTTGGATGAAACCATTAAACCTCCACCAGAAACTGTGGTTGTTGAAGATAAAGAAGTATCAAATACAAAGTTAATCTAAAAGCTAATAGTTTCGTTAAATCATACTTAAAATGGAACCTTTAAGAAAGAACATATAATTAAATCTAAAAAAAACGTATTAGAACAAATTAAAGATAAATCAGTGTCATTGTTCGAGACGAAAGAAACCCAAAAAAAACATAAAAATGAAGTATTTTGTCCAAATCGGGCCATACTTACTGCTTCCATCCAATTAGTTAAAGTTAGAATCACATCTTTTTAGACTAATACCAGAGGTGATAAATTTCCGGTTTGCTCCTGTTTGGAAACATGGGGATTTCACCACCAAAGGAGGTGACCCCCTTGAGAACACATAGCCTTTGAGCGCCTAAGCGTTGCTTTCAACAATATAGTGTGCAAGCCTTTAAAAGGACTGCTAGTTCAGTGCTTTGGGTAGGTTGCAAGCCTTTAAAAAGGACTGCTAGTTCAGTACTTCAGGTAGGTGAAGTCAACCGGGGTGGTTGAGCAAGTGGGATAGTTGGCGAGGGGTGCAGGCCCATAAAATCAGTTGCTGGCTTGAGCGCATGGTGGTGCAGGCAGATGATTCACTATTGGAGAGGGTAAGCGGGCAAAGGTGCAGACCTATCAAAGATGTGTGCTATCTTGGTGGCCCGGGGAGATGAATGCACCTCGAGAAATGTAGAGGATACGAAACAACTTGTGTACTCCAAACTAGACATCAGTCGGAAATTTAAGATTACAATAAGAACATTATTTATTCCAAAACCAATTTTTGGATATCATTTAGATTAAACACAACAATGAAACTAATCAAAATGGAACCAAAAACGTTTGTTCTTTGATAAAGTAAAAGCAGTACATGTCTCTAACTGATCTTTATTTCTTGACGTTTTCAGATATATTCACCATTCTCATTCGAAGGTCTTCTATATCCAAATATGAGGGCCGTGGATGGGGGAGTGCGGGACGTGCGCCCGCACAGGGCCCCCCACCACAAGGGCCCACCATTTTTAGTTTCTTTGGTTTTAGAGTTTAACAAATTAAGTACCGACTAAATCACAACTTAAACAGCGAAGTGGCACTAGCTCAACTGGTTAGATCCTTTATTCACGGACAGGAGGTCACGGGTTTGAGACCCCCTGTGTTGGCATTCTAGCATTGTTTTTTTAGAGAGAGCAATGCTTATTCTTTTTTTTTTATAGCTAATTATGCCATATTAAGTTTTATAGTTAATTTTAATTCTTATAGTATTTACACATTAAATAAGTTTTATATCAACATCATACTTTGAGTTTATATTGATCAATGATTAAATCATTTCAAAATGAAAAGAAAAAATATGTAAAAAGTCTCTTTACACTTTCATATTTTTCATACAAAGGGGCCATGCTCGGAATTTGGCACTGGGCCCATAAATTCCCAGCCACGACCTGAAATATCATATGCTTCTTCCACTTATTCAAATGCTCGAAACATAGGAACCTTGGGAGAGAAATCTTAAAGAAGCTAATGTTGCAAACCAAAAGGAAGAAGAAACATGAACATGCTTACAAAATACACACATGGACATGGTTATGCTCCCTCGCTATTAGTTTGTGCCTGCTTACGAGCTTCTTCACGCATTGTCGCTCTTACATATATCTCGTAGCAACAACCTGAACAATCACCCAATGTCGTCAAAACAACATCCAAAAAGAAATTACGTAATTAATTAATTCTTTGTGATCTTATATGAGGGTGTCTTATCTCTAAGCAGTTGGTGCCGGGATCAGCTCAAGATCGAGTACAAACCCAGTTACAATCACAATAACTTCCAACCGAGTAAACTTGGAAGTGGTTTTCACTTCCATATATATATGCCAGAAACTTACTGATATTATTTAAGTATATGCTAAAAACTTTACTCTAATAATTCAAATCGAACTCCAACTTTACTCTAAAAAGTTTCGTGCATGATAACAAACTTGGGGGGTTCGGCATGGGATCGCTCAGTCTACCCCCAAAGCGACCAATCCACTAATTATTCGATCGGTCGATCCCCATTACTTAGTATATTATAATTAAGATTAAGGTTGTTCTCTAACTTTTTCATTAATGTATCACATTGTGATATAGATAATATTATCATCCAAGAGAAATTAAAAAAGAAAAGTAGAAACCGAATTAAAAAGATTGCAGTAGGTTATTAGCGTACCTGCAACAACTACAATTGTAAGAACATCTCCGAATCTTTTGAGGCGAAAGACACTTTTCTTATGCGACTTGAACCGCTTTAGAGCTGGGTCTTCTTCCAATAGCTGTATGATAAAATAAATTTCTAGATTTGTGTAACATAAATATGGTCAGTGAGAAAAATTCAAAGGTTAAATGTACTCAATTTGTAAAAGCCAGAACAAGATAGAACGGAATCAAAAAAAGTTAAGTGATTGATAATTCACATAAGAAGGCTTTAAAGAAATTAAGCGAATTAGACACTAAATATTATGATTCAGGATAACACTTAAACCCTTCACATAGGAAGAAAATTAAAGCACTGTCAAATCGCCAATAACGAAAAGCAATACCGTAGCAAGAAAAAAAGAAATATGAACTCCAATAGCAGGATAGAGATTTAGCTCTTGAAACCATTGATTAACCTTGCAGGAATATCTTCACTTAGCCCAGTAATATGAGTTAATCATCAAATGAAAACTGCCCATTCACGATATACTATGAAATATTAAGATCAAGCGGACATAATCTAGGGGAAAGTCGCATAGACTAATAGTGTTTACTTAAAACCGTTAGCCACTTCACCCATTGATTTGAACAAATATTGTTTCTATTCTAAACAATCAATCATTTTATTACTTTCTCTCAGTGCAGCGGAATATGCAAACATCTGCTTCTGCAAATAAATCCTTCATAATGTGTGATTTTCGAGAGTCAACAACAAAAATACGAGTCGAGAATCTGTGTGTAATTTTAGCTGATTAATACTGTCACTAGAGTAAAAGAAAGTCTAATAATGTAAGTAACATATTTATTCCCAATTAGTGTTAGCCAACTAGTAGCTTCATATGATTATTGCTAATAATCATTTTCTCTCAGATATATACGACAATATGTAAGCATATTTGTGCTAAGAGATATCAGAAAAGACTAAAAAAAAGACAGATACAATTAGATACTGAAGTGAAACCCTGGAATAGAGGAAAAGTTTAGAAGTACTAACAGCTTTCTCCCGAGGACCTAGTTCGATGTGAAATTTACGACGAAACTGAAGAGATGGATCCTCAATCTTCTGCTTTAGAAATGAGAAATTAGAAAAATAACATAATCAATAGATGATCAATAACTACGAAAGAAGACAGAGAGAGATAAAAGAAAGAGATATTAACCTGGGTGGAAGAACGAAGTCCAGAAAACATTGTTGTTTTGTGGAGTAAAAACGCCATTGATGAACAAAAGGTGATTCAGAATTTCGGATAGGAGAAATGTTCAGGAAGAAGGGAGAAGTCGACGACTTCATCAGTTCTTACAACACCCTACAAATATGATGAAAGTTTTAAGACGCCCCTAACTTATGCGAAAGGATCCCATTTCAAGACAAATTTTGTAGCGGTTCGATTGGAGAATGCGCCTTTAGCAACCTAGCGACACCCTTCAGTTATTAGGACCCATCAGTTGGGTAAGAATTGTGGCCTGCGACTTGGAAGCCGTGAAGGAGATGTCCTTCGACCAAAGATGTAATGCGAGCAATTTGTCGGATATGACAATTGATGAAGAAGATCATCAAGTCCGACGATTTAGGGATCGTAATGTTTAGCTAGAAACCAACTACGAGCGTCAAATCACGGAGCGATTCGCGACTAACTTCGTCCGGATCCTACATAAGGTTACACCAAAGAGTGTCCACTTGATCGGAAAATATGACTAGAGGGATGAGACATAAAAATATGGGTTAGACTTATAAATATGTCCAAAAGGCCAAGCTAAAAGGCTAAGGCAAAGATAGTAAAAGTGTCGGAACATAAGGGTTTTGGGTCGGGCACTTAAAGGCCCATTAGTGGGCCGGGCATGTCATGGTCGGGCACACTGAAGGGGCCGCCCATACCCAGCCCATTAGGGCATAAGGGTGGTCGGCCAAGCAGAGTAAGGGAAAATAGAAACTAGTTTTTATTTTCTCAAAAATCCTAAACCTCCTTCTATTTTGGTCTTTTAGGAAACCTAATTAGGGTTGGACTCTAACTTTGGGATCTATATAAGAGCCTCATTAGAAGATATTTAGGTGTGGAAAATTTTCAAAGAGATTTCTAACTCTACAACATCAAGTTGAGAAAGAAAGAGAGAATAGTTTCCAACTATCTATCTAGTCTAAAGAAGAAGGTGTTCTTCATCTAACCACCATTAAAGTTCTAGCTAAACTTTAGGTGGGATATCAAGATGATTACTCGGTGTCTCAAGTAGAGGAGCTACAATTGGAGCTCTTGGTCTTCTTATTCAACCGTATTAGTTCGTGGAATATTTAGCGATTAAGGTAATCTCTAAACTAAGCTTATGCATGAGATCCTGAGGATACTAGTGTTAGACATTAGATGTCTGAGATTCCCCTTCGAACCCTATGAGACACCATAACCTAATAGTGGCGTCAGAGCCTCTTGCACGTAGTAAATTTTGGCTAAAATTTTGGACTAAACCTATGATTGTTTAGATAGATAGGTGTCTATGTAAGTGTAATAGACATCAATTAGTTTAGTTTCGAATTAGATTTAAAAGTTATTCAAATTGATTTCAAAATTGATGATTGGAAAGAGTTTCAAAAGAGTTTGATTTTGATAAGTTTCGGTTTTGAAAAGAGTTTCAAAAGGTAGAGATTTTCTGATTTTAGAAGTTGTTGAAAATCAAAATTGTGTTTTTTTAGATGTTCTCTAAAAGTTATGGAACAACAGCTAAAAGTAGCAAAAAAAATTTATAAAAAAAAAAAGAAGGAAACTTGGAGTTTTTAGAAGTTTCCAAAAACTTGGAGGCAGCAGCTCTCGTCAAGGACGCGACCAGGAAGCTTCCAAGACGCGACCCAGCCCTTATGGGCCAGAGTGAGTCTGGCCCATGCCAAGGAGCACTTGGCTCGGGCTAGAGCATGTTGGCCCATGGCCGAGCCATGCTTGGGCCATTCCAATGCATATCCTTGGCCTAGGCCGAGACAAGCCCATGGGTTTGGGCCGAGATGGTCTCATGCCTTCTTCATCAAGGCTTGACCCTGGCCATTCCGAGATAGGTCTCGGGATACGAGTTAAGATTTCTCGGGCCTTGACCCGAGTTGGAGTTTTTCTGTCGAAAATCCGATTTTTCTCTCAATTCCACCCAAATTTTACCGAAATTGTTTCGGGCCACCCGAATGCCCAAAATGGATTTTTCTTAAATTGATTTAAGATATCATTAATAGTCAAACCAAGTTTTTTTGAAATTGACTCGGGCCATCCAAGACCCAAACGGATTTTTTCTTTAACTTGATTTTGGAAATCATAAAAGATAAAACCGAAACGCACCATTAGTCAAATTCTTCGAATATAGACTTAGGTCCATATGTGACATAGAGATGTCGACAAAAGTATCTCCCGAATAATCATGCATATATAATTGATAGTTTTGAATATTATATGAATGCATGTGATGTGAATTCGAACCTAGTATGGCCATAGAAAGTTGTTTTCTTTCTTTCTAGTTTTAAGCACTAGTGAGTGCACACTGTAATAATTTTAATTTCAAGTTTTATACGATCTTCGTATCGTTCGAGTATTGTAATCAGAGTTTAGGGTCTATGAGTGAAGGAGATGCCCTTCGAGCAAAGACGCAACGCGAGCAATTTGTCGGATGGGAAAATTGATGAAGAAGATCATCAAGTCTGGATGATGAGCCATGAAAATGTCTCATCTGATTCTGCTAAATTGGGTTAGTTAGTCCATTTCGAGCAGTTACTCTGATGAATTATTTGTTTCTCATTCTCAGGTGTCTTTTACGGAGTTCAGCGCGAAAATCAGATAAAATCGGGAGAAAGACAGGTCCATGGGCATTTTAGTCATTTGGAGATTATGATAGTCTGGTGAATTGGAAATTTTCGATGTTCGAATGAAAGTAGAATCCGAGGTGAATCCAACGGCGAAAACGGAAGTCAAATCGGAGTCCGGATGTGCTAAATAGAGCTAGTCAAAGTTGTGGTCCAAGTCGATTGATTGACCTAAGGTCAGCAAACAACAACTCAGCAACACGTGGCGCAGATCAGAGCCGCTACTTCTTCGTCTGAGGGCTACGTTCGGGATCGCGACTGTATCTCAGGATTTACTGGAGCGTAAGATAGTATACATCCGCAAGGATAAGGCTACTGTACATCATCAGACATTGGACGGTCTCAGCTCTCCACGTGCACATGGCGTTATACTTTAAGTGCGTTGTAGCACCTTCATACGATCCTCAATGTACCGGATCATCTCTTATTTGATAACTTCCACTGGTAGGGCCCATACTACAACACTCTTGCCAGGCAACTTCACGTGATTGGGAAGTTTCCTTTTCACTTTATCCTTCTTTTTACAATTAAGATAATAATATATATTTTTGAAACTAGAGAGAGAAAGGGTTGGAGATTAGGAAGTTTAGAAAGAAATAAGGAAAGAAGATACAGAGAGCTTGAAAAGGAAAGAGATGGAGAGATTGATAGCGATTTTCACAGAGAGGGAAAGAGAACGTGAATAGAAGATAGACATTGATCTTCTCGGCTGGAGATTACCATATATCTAGAGAGGGAGCTGGTCGACTTTCTCTCTCTCTGGTCAAAATATATCTTAGTCACAGAAAGGGAAAGTTCAATATCTTGCTTAACAGAGAAAGAGATTTGATTATCTCTTAACATAGAAGCTTTGATTGATTAAAATTTTTAGACAGAGAAGATGAGCTGGGTATTTCTGTTTCTCTATGGAAGATTTTAGAAGGAGAATCATGGTGATTGAAGGAGATATATTCAAGGAGAGAAGGATTTCTGATTTTGTTTATTTTCTTCTTCTATATAGCTTGGAACAATAACAGGGAAGGGGGCATCTCCTCACGGCTAGAACAGAGAGCTGCTCACGGTTAGAAACAGGACCTAACACCTGAGAACCATCCTTATTTGTATCTTTTCTTCTTCTTCTTGTTCTGTAATTTTTAGTGAGAGAAAGAAATAGAGAGAAAAGAAACAGATAGAAAGAAACAGAGAGAAAGAAACTGAGAGTGAGAGGATTGTATTCCAATTCGTTATGTAATATAATCTCCATTTTCAGTTAGGTTGGTGTTAGTGTTTTCAATTGAAATAAGAAATAGAGAGAGAAACAGTAAGAAAAAAAAAAAAAAGAGTTTGTTGGAGAAGAAGACCACGTTTGGTTAAGAGTTCTGCTGGAAAACAGTTTTCTCACGTCGCAGGAAAATTATTTTCCCTTAGGGCGCGTTTGGTTGCCAAACGGGAAAAATCAGTGAGAAAATTGTGGTTATTCTTTTATGTTTCTCTTGTTCTCTTTCATACTTGCTAGTTTTTGTTTGTTTATCATGAGTAGCTAAACACCTAATCTAGGGTTAGGATGAAGCTTTAGTTAGGTATGAGTAAATGGCCATTTTAACACGATATCTTTGATGAGTTTAAATGTTAAAAAGTTTAAATTCTTAGCGTTCGATTCATGAAATCTCTTTCATTAGTTATTCTTACATTTTGATGTTTCATATTTAGACTTATTGTCTTTGATGTCTCATGCTTAGGGTTTGATATCTAATAGTTGGATTAGTTTCTTTGTTTTCGATACGTTAGAATTAAGCTACAAATCGATTATTTTGTTATCATAAAAACAATCTTCCGAGATTGGTACGAGTAGTTACCGATTCTTGAGTTATAAAGAAAGATTTGAGTTATTAAGTCATAACTTATACATATTAAGGCGGATTCCGAAACCCTAGGCTGTCTCTTCATAAATTTCTTCTTAAATTATATTTTCATTGTTTTAATCAAGTTTGTTAATTTTATCGTCTCACCACAAAAATCAATTTCAAAAGAAAACCTTATTAGCTATAGGATTTAGAATAGATTGACTTAGTCTCTTAGGAACGAACCGGTCTTACCGGAACTATTACTTGATGCCCGTATACTTGCGGGTGGTGACCTATTTAGGAAACTTTCTAGGCCCATCAAGTTTTTGGCGCCGCTGCCAGGGACTAAGTTTAAATTTGTCTTATCTTATTTCTATATTTGGAAAGTTTTATTTTTGGTAAGTTTTTTTATTTTTGGACACTTTGACTTGCTTTTCCATTTTTGGTGTGTAGAACGCTAAGGAGCGAAGGAAAAGGCCCAACAAGGAGAGGAGCTCAAGAAGGAAAATTTACATTTTATTTTTAGTATTTTTTATTTTTGGTGAGAGAGAGACTCTTTTAGACTTTCTAATTTTTATTTTTGGTTTAAACGTTTTGACCCTAAATTAGAGGGCTTTATAAATTGTAACCGAAAACCAAAACGAAGCCTCGGGTTCGAACACTCACGGGAGAGTGGCCCGGGTCGTCTACAAGGGTCATCGCCCGTCTTGAACGGGAGGTAATTTTTCTAATCACCCA
>BEHA01000914.1:31006-47471 GCA_002897215.1 Eschscholzia californica subsp. californica | reverse complement strand
TCTTTGCTAGTTGCGTTCACTGAAAGGACTAGAAATCTAGAAGGGGCTCGGTTTATATTTGCTGAGTGGCGACAGTGCCTGCTGCTATTAGTGGTGAACTGAAAGACAACATGATTTAAAAGTTGATTATTCATTTGTTCTTGAAACAGTAATAAAGTTGAAGTACATGAACAAATTGAAAACAAACCAAATTGAAATATTTAAGCAGTTTAGCATCTTACTGGCGTTCTGAATTTCTTAACAATGTCATGCCATTTAAAATGTTTACCCATTTTTCAGAAACTAAAATGACAACTTTGCAATGTTATTATACATGTTTCCTGGCTCTATCTATAGCATTCTTGTTATGTTTATAGCATGCATTAGTTTACCTTTTTTGGTTTACTAACTGTTCGTTTTGCACAGGTTTTACGGATTGTAATGGGACTTAATGTTCGTGTCCTTATTGTCCTTTCTGTCCTGGGCTTGGGAGCTCTACTCTATATTGGAGCAAAAACTTCCCCTGTTATCGTGTTTGTTTTCTCCATTTGTATTCTCAGCTTCCTGTTCTCCATATATCTTACAAGATGGGTGCTTGCCAAGGATGAAGGACCTCCAGAGATGGTTCAGGTATTTGCCTTTTTCTATCAGGTTTTAGTGAATTCTATCTGTAATAATATTGGCAAGGTTCGATTCCTTGTAAGGACTTCTTCAACATAGGATAGTATTTTTTTTTTATCACCGATTAGTTGAATCTATACTTGTAGAGTGTCATATGTTGTTATCTCTGAAGTGTTTGGCTGGCTGGTGGAATATTAAACTGGGGGCTGGGCGTGGGTGGATACCATATTAGATAGATATAGCTATTTTAGCAATCCATATTTTATAGTTATTTGATACACACATGCACGATAAATTATAACTTGAATCGGCAGATAAGTTATACATTAGTGTACATATGGAATCCACTTATCTGACTGAGAAATCATAATTTTTTTTACTGTCACTCAAAAAGCGCAAAATCAGAGAGGTGGGTACCAAAGCTATCTTGAGAGGCCGGGGGATTAAGGCCTTGCCTTCGATAACGTAGAATCAATGCCAACAGATTACTTCCTGTCTAAGTATTCTAGTACAACTTCTACATGGTAACAAATGAGACTATTGATATGTGATATTTAGAGTTCTAGTTATTTTTTCTGCTAGGTCATCTATATTAGCATCATTCATTCTCTTGTCCAGTTTTGATCTTTCGGCATGATCTTTAGTGTCCATTTTCATTTCTTCTGTTTTAGATATTAATATATGAACTGCAAAATCTAGTGGAACAAATGGAAGATTATTACTTGTTCTTTTAGAGTTCCATTGCGCAATTGATTCAGTAGATTATTCTTTTCTTAGATATCAGAAGCAATACGAGATGGTGCAGAAGGCTTCTTCAGGACTCAGTATGGCACTATATCCAAGATGGCATTTGTGCTAGCATTTGTGATTCTTATAATCTATTTGTTCCGCAGTACAAGTCCTCACCAACAATCACTTGGAAGGTAGGCTATCTAACTCTTTCTCACGGTTATTTTCCTGTCCAAATAGTTGAGTCTAACTTCATTTTCTTGCGATAATGTTCAGGACGGCATCTGCTTATATTACAGTCGCTGCTTTTCTGCTAGGTGCTCTATGTTCAGGTATCGCTGGCTATGTGGGTATGTGGGTGTCTGTTCGAGCAAATGTTCGAGTCTCTAGTGCTGCCAGACGGTCTGCAAGAGAGGCATTGCAGGTACCTGTTTATGTATCTGAATTTCCGTTGTTTTGCTTATAAACCAGTTCTGTTTGCCTAACATATTGCAATATATTGTATGCAGATAGCTGTTCGTGCTGGTGGTTTCTCAGCAATTGTTGTTGTTGCGTTGGCTGTTATGGGAGTTGCTATCCTTTATGCGACGTTTTACGTTTTACTGGGGGTAGACACTGACGGATCCATGAAGGTCACTGATTGTAAGTTGTTCCTTAGTAAAAAAATCAATAGTACACATAATTTTCCTTTGCATTTCATATTTTGTCTTGATAGTTGATTACTTGATTGCTTTTGAGAGTCACTGAGCTTACTTTTTTCTTTGAGAATTTGCGAAAAGCAGTAGGCACCATTGCACCGTCACACATATATGGGAGTCTAAGGCCTAAGAGTAAACCATTTACAAAATAAGATGTGAGAAGCGCATGCAAATTTGTTATTACTTATGAAGAATTTGAAGTTGATCCTTTACGCCATTGAAACCAGAAGCGCATAAAGGCTTGTGTGTAATATATATATATATAAGCCGCCATTTGTAAGATAATTTTGTTCAGCAGAAATCTTGAATTTCATCCTCCTACGAAATTCTTAGATTCCATTTCTTTTTTCCAAAGTTTCCATGGATGGTGAAGAAAGTTACCTCCCACATGATTTTCTTAATGGATTTCCACCAAGGTTTTATGAGATGAGAAGTGTTTTTTTTGAAACGTAGATGAGATGAGAGGTTTTTCTCTATTGATTTGTGAAGGTCTAAGGGTAATTCAATACCTCCAAGAAGTGCCTCCAGACTTTAGCTGAGAATCCTAACGAACAAACCCATATAGCTTGTGGCTGTTGTTTTCTCTGATATTTTACGCGGTTGACACCTTAGATCTATTCGCTAGATAAAATATGTATGCCGTAATCTATCCAGGGGATGTAGCTTCAATGCAGACCTCCCATATAAAGAACAATACCTTTTTGGGTGCATTTGCTCTGCAATGATCCTTGCAGTTGAATGTTGAGTTGATATGACCTCCCAACCCTTCATAGTATCAGGGCTGCTAAAAATGTCACTCTATCTGCCCTCATTGCACCAATGATCCCTTTCAGTACCTAAATGAATCCCCCTTTTCCTAGCTTAATTTTATGAACCTTTGAAGAGCCCTGTCTTCATTAGTGAATACTCTGCATACGGAAATTCTTTTCTATGCGATTTTCGTTTGTTTGGATCCATGGCGAAGGTATTTTCCTCTAGGAAGGCTATTCATTGTTTTTATTCCATGAATCCTCTCTGCTGAGTTTAATTGCTTATAAAGGCATCAGTACCTTTTGGCGTTATGTGATAAGTTACTCGTAGACTGTATGCCCTTCTAACTTTCATGTAACCTTTTGCTATTGGTGGGTTTTGTCCTTATCTAGTAATCTTTTCTTTCTGTTGTTGTGTTTGTTCGTCAGTGCCACTTGTTCTAGTGGGCTATGGTTTTGGTGCTTCATTTGTTGCCCTTTTCGCCCAGTTGGGTGGTGGAATATATACTAAAGCAGCTGATGTTGGAGCTGATCGTTGGAAAAGTAGAGCAAGGGATACCTGAGGATGATCCTCGAAATCCTGCAGTCATTGCTGATCTGGTACTTTTACCTTTCTTTTATAAAATCTATGAATCAGCATTATGAATTTTCGACCTTTTTCTTCTTGAGGTTGTCTATTGCACGGAATGGTGTAGAGGTTTCACTTAGAGTTTGTCACTTCGTTAGGGATCTAAATTGCTTCACAAAATTCTGTTTTTAAACTTTCTAGTAAGTTAGTAACTAAGTACTAATTAGGAAAATGCGAGGCACACTTCTGTATTTAAATCTTTTGATACCAACGCACGAAGGACTTGCTATTTTTTTTAAAGGAAGAAAGAATTTGGGGTGATAAAGAAAATTATACAAGTAAAATATTGTACAAAACAACCAAAATGGTTGCACAAGGGGTATGGTGAAGAATCAATGTGATCTTATTTCCTTTTTCCAATAAGAAATATCTTCGAGTCTTCAGCAAACCCGATGCTTACCGTACTTAAGAGTAAGAACCCTTCTTCACCTGGAGTATTTCTTTCTTTTCCGCATGTCAAGTTTCAAGGTCCTTAAAAGAAAATCCTTCTTTCACCAGAAGTTCTTGGTTTTAATACATCAATGGGTACGCTACTAATACTCTACATTTTCTACTTTTTTTCTGAATTGACTACAATGGTCATTACAAAGGCATTGATACATTGATATGATGTGATAAAGCGATAACTGCCGTATAAGTACTGGCCTAAAGCCCGATGAAATAAATGGCCTAAAGCCCGACGAATTAAATGGCCTGCAGCCCACATAAACTATCTTATTTATACCCAAATTCAATATTCCTGGATTTGCACTTCCATGGATCGAACCTGTGACCTCCGCATAGCGGAGTAGATGTACTTACCAACTGGGCTTGCAATGTGTACCAACACCACAAATGATAAATTGTAACCAATTCTGTAACTTTTTCCGTAAGGTTTCAAATGTAGTCGTTAGGTTCTACTGAATTAATGTTAATACCGTTATTATTTTGAAGGTTGGAGACAACGTAGGTGATTGTGCAGCTCGAGGTGCGGATCTATTTGAGAGTATTGCTGCAGAAATCATCAGTGCTATGATACTCGGGGGAACAATGGCTAAACGCTGCAAAATTGAAGGTTGAGCATTTTAGTCTGTTTATATTCTTAAAAGTTTCAAACTTAGATTATACGATGCCTGCAGTACTGTCTAACAAGGACACTCTGTCTCAATGTCTCTAAGATAGTAAGTTGTGATTTCTTGGACTCCTATAGTGATCATGTATTTGTCACATACCGGTACTTACCCAAAGAAACGTATATTGGTGCCCTTATTTTGCTCAAATAATATACTTCCTTTTATTTTTAATTTTTTCAAGTAAACACTTGAACTTCATTTATCCGAGCTCGTGTATATATGCATATTCTCTTTATGCTTTAGAAAGTAGAAGATTTATGAAAATACATCTATAAATGGTAAGAGTATAGGCCAAGAGGATTGTTTGACCCTAATCTACTTATTTGTTACGCTTTGTACTGAAACATATCAAAGCATATCTTTTGTTTGGTGTTGATATGATGGAGATTGAGTTATACTACATTAGATTTGCATTACAAATCGCATCTTGAACATGTGGACCAAATACTCTTCTTTTGCAACCACAGCAGAGGTTCTGTGAGAAGTAAATTGAGTTAGTCGTAAAAAGGAAAAGCAAGGTAAATTCAAATTTCATCGTGTATCAAGGTTGTCCGCTGTTTCTGCTGCATAATGCTTTAGAAGCTAACCTTTATCCCGTACCTCCGTTTGGTAGTTCTGTTTTGATAGTTTGTCTGATGATTTCTTCAAGCTGATAATTAGTTTCTTCTTATTTAACAAGATTCAGCTTTTTCATATTGCAACCCAACATCTTCAAATGCCTGACATTTTTCTGGTTCAAGTTACATCTCAGTGATATTATAATTATGTCGAATGAATTTATCTTGAAGAGTGACACCTGACAAGTCCCTTTTCCTGCAGATCCATCTGGGTTCATCTTGTTTCCTCTTGTTATTCACTCTTTCGACTTGATTATATCTTCAATTGGAATACTCTCAATCAGGGGCACACGCAGTTCTGGTTCTCTGGTTCCTATAGAGGATCCAATGGCAATTCTTCAAAAAGGCTATTCAATTACAATAGTCTTAGCAGTTATAACATTTGGACTGGTAAGGCCTCATCCATAGCAGAAACGTTTTAATATTTTGCAACCATTCATTCCAAAAAAATAAGATATTTTTCAACCATTAATTGCTATTACTGTAGAGTGGATAACTTCCTCATTTATGACATATTACTATTTCTACAGTCTACCCGATGGATGCTTTACACTGAGCAAGCACCTACAGCATGGCTCAACTTCGCTTTATGTGGCTTGGTTGGAATTATGACAGCCTATGCTTTTGTCTGGATCACGAAGTATTATACTGATTACAAGCATGAACCAGTACGAACATTAGCTCTTTCAAGTGCTTCAGGACATGGGACTAACATAATTGCAGGTGTCAGCTTGGGTTTGGAATCAACTGCCCTACCAGTTCTTGTAATTGGTGTTGCTATTATTTCGGCTTTCTGGCTTGGTCATACTTCGGGTTTGGTGGATGAAATTGGAAACCCTACTGGCGGCCTGTTTGGGACTGCTGTAGCAACAATGGGAATGCTTAGTACGGCTGCTTATGTTCTCACCATGGATATGTTCGGCCCTATAGCTGATAATGCAGGTGGAATTGTTGAGATGAGCCAACAGGTAAAACTTAATGCATATGAAAATTTTATTTTGCCTTCAATTTCTAATACTTCGTTAGGTGGACCTTGGGGTTCGACTTCAACTTATCATGTTTTTTGCAGCCTGAAAGTGTTCGTGAGATCACTGATCTTCTTGATGCTGTGGGGAACACCACAAAGGCGACCACAAAAGGTTTTGCTATTGGATCAGCTGCACTTGCTTCCTTCTTGCTATTTAGTGCGTATATGGATGAAGTAGCCTTATTTGCTGGTTCAGCTTTCCATCAGGTTAGCTAAGTTTCAATTTGTTTTTCTTTTAGACACGTAAGATTCGAAATTCAGTCTCCTCTCTAGAAAGACACATACACTACCGCCCAACTGAAGTGGGCTTCACAAAGATTAGTCGCAGCTATTTGAAACGTAGAGCTCAAGTATTCAACCATGAGAGTATTCCAATTCTAATTTCAATAGATGTGCAATTTTCAAATGATTTTTCTGTTGTGTATCTCAAGATAACATTGGCAAATAACCGATTTGCAGGTTGATATTGCAATTCCAGAAGTTTTTGTCGGAGGTTTGTTGGGCTCTATGCTTATCTACTAATTCAGTGCATGGGCCTGTTCAGCAGTGGGTCGAACTGCCCAAGAAGTTGTTAATGAAGTGCGAAGACAATTCATTGAGAGACCCAGTATAATGGTAAGTCAATTCAAAACAACTCTAGCTCTATGTTTCATATCTCCATTTGAATGATTCATGAATCTACTAAACATCCTAAAACAGGAGTATAAGGAGAAACCAGACTATGGTCGCTGTGTAGCAATTGTGGCATCTGCATCTTTGCGGGAGATGATAAAGCCTGGTGCTTTAGCAATTATTTCGCCCATTGTGGTTGGTGAGTCTTTCATCTTTATTATGAACAAAACCGCTGGTTACTACTACTCTCTCTCTCTCTCTACATATGTATATATATATATATATATATATATATATATATATATATATATATATATATGCACATCTATTGTATAGAACACAAAGGTGTCTTTGGAGCTCGACAGTACAGTTCTTTTCTAGATATTCACAATCATCTCATTTACATATTGAATCTCTTCATCCATTGGATTATATACCACATTTTTAAAAACCAACCCACCCTCAATTTCTGTTTCTAAAAGCTTCTCATAGACCACACAATTTACGTAGGAAAACCCCATATTTCGACTTCTTTTGACTCCCAACCATTGCCAATAACCAACACATACCCCCACTTTATCTAACTTCCTATTCATGAACTGCTCACCCACTTCACCTAATCTATTTAAGGTTTATTTTCATAGCTCTATCCTTTTTTTGGCCAGAGAAGCGTAATAATGGGATGTTTGCTGTTTTCAACTTATCTCTTGGAACTGTGTTTCTCTTCCCCTGTCTCTTTTATGTGATTGTTCATCCTTCAATTTATTTTTCATGCAAATTCTCTAAATTCTTATCTTTTATTTTTCTTGCTTCTTTTTTGATATAGATTCTTCAATGTTTTTATTTTTATTTTTCCCGTGCCAACGACATGGGCTTCACCCTAGTATATATACATATATATGTATATGTATATATGTGGATACATATATAGACACACACACACGCACACACTAGGTATAACCTTGCCCATATGGCACATACAGTTCTGTTTTGCACATAATTCCAATGAGTAATTATCGAGGTCACATGGTCGAGAAATAAGCTATTAATGTAAACCGAGTCGTTTTCTGTCTTTTACCTCTCTCCCCTTCGCTTGAGTATGTGTGGAGGTGGGGAAGAAGAGAGATAAAGTGACTCGCCCATGGTCGAGAAATAAGCTATTAATTTTGTAAGACAGAAATATACAGAGAGAAGTAGTTTTAGAGAAAAATAGAAAGTCAGAATTAAAAGTAAGAAGACATAATATTCATTCAGGGCATCTTGGAAAGCTACTTTATTAATCAAATCTGATAATCTGAACTGTCTAATGTCTTTGCACAAAATCAAATCTGCTAGTTAAAAACGATAAAAACCTACCTACTTTATTATATAAATATATATATTCAAGTTCTGATGGTTATGGGTTGCAGGTTTCTTGTTTCGGTGGTTGGGACACTTTACAGGACATCCTCTACTCGGTGCTAAAGTTGTGGCATCTATGCTAATGTTTGCAACTGTCTCTGGTATTCTTATGGCTCTTTTCCTAAACACAGCGGGTGGTGCTTGGGATAATGCAAAGAAGTATATAGAGACTGGAGCTTTAGGAGGCAAGGGAAGTGATTGTCATAAAGCTGCAATCACTGGCGATACGTAAGTTCATAAATTCAATCTGGAAAATTTGTCAAAACCCCATAGGCCAAATTTTCTTTTGTAAGAAGGGATGTATAAATGTTTGGTCTAGTAAGGTTTGCCATAAATTTGTACATACCTTATCTTTGAAAATCATAGAAACTACTTAGGATGGAACTGGAAATTTTAACAAGTCAAAATTTCCTCCCGAATGAATCTTGTCCTTTCAGTATTGACTATTCTAATGAGCTGTTCGGCTAATACATGTTTGTGTTGCAGAGTGGGAGACCCTTTTAAGGACACTGCTGGACCATCGATCCATGTCCTTATCAAAATGCTTGCAACCATTACTCTAGTTATGGCGCCAGTTTTCCTGTGAGACCTCATCTTTATACTTTTTCATTTCTTCTTCTTTCAGTTCTCATTCTCCCAAGAATACGACATCAATCAGACGATTCCCTAATTTTGATGACATAGTACATTTGGCTGTCTTAATTGAGCTTTTTCAGTTCTCTCTCTCACACACAGATATTGATATTGAGTAGATAGAGAGAGAAAGTGAGTGGATCCAGGTTACTATTGTTCTTCATAACTTTTTAAATTGTTGATATATACTTTGATTATCTTAAAATATGTTGTTCTTGTTGATCAATTTCTCTTCTTAGATTGATAAAGGAACCATCTTTTAAAGTTTAAGTCATCTTTTAGGTTGTTAGAAAACATAAATAGTTTTCATAGGGTTCTCAAATGACTCATTTACTAATCCGAGCTTCCAAGGAATCATAAGAGAAAGTTCTAAAGATTAGCCCTAGTTTAATTTCTTTGATATTTAGATTGATTTCCTAGTTTTTATAGTTATTACTTCAATAAAAATCATCTTTCCATTGATTAAGCTTCCAAAATGAAGGGTTTAAAGATTCTATACAAATTTATGTTGCTTTTTTTGTAGTTTTAGTTTGTAAAAACTTTGGAAATTGTTGGGTTTGTTAGGTTTGAGGAAGGAAAGATGCTAGCTTGTAGTGGAGCTGGAGTTATGGGTGGAGTTCAAGAGCTAAATTTGACTAAAGGTTCCAACTTTCTTCCGAAGTTGAGTACTTTTACTGGTAGCTTTCCAGTTCCAGTTAGACTTAATATCGCAAGGCCGTGTAAAGCTTCTTCTATTGAAGGGAGCTTAGTTACTGGAAGGCCTCCTTCGTCTGTGTCAGTTCCTATTCCTGAAGTTGCAGGTGATCTGAAACTTATCGTTAGAATTTTTTTTTTTGTCTATTTATTTCTACTCTGATTTCTATAGAAGAAATGTTATTGCTTTTTGAGTAGATATTGTAAGAATAGTCCCACATGGGAGAAGGGGTATCTAGCAACCAAGAATATAATGTCTAGGTCCTCTCCACTCATTGCCAATTGGTTTTGAGTTGGATGACCACAAACTTAACAGATATTCCTCGAAAGATATCTGAGTCCTTGAGTGGGAATAACTATATTTCAGCTCTCTGAAGTTACCTCCGTTCCCTAGAATATTTATATTTCTAGGGTAACAAGTATCGGTGCTTATCTTTGTAATTACTCTGTGTACCGACGATGTACCCTTTTTTAACAATAAAATTAACAATTCATTGACCTGAAAGTGAAGGAAAAATTTGATTTCTCCATTGTATTATAGAAGGTTGTTCTTCTTATTAAAAAGCTAGTATTGCATTTCTTAACTTGTACGAAGCGAACTGTCCGCTCCAATTTTTATTTGGCGTGTGTGTGAGGCTTGGTGGAGCATTGTAAGACTGGGTTATATATATGTGCGGGTTCAAGCGTAACAAATGTCAAGGCATTTGTGGGCTTGTGGGGCATTCGCGGAAAAACAAAATCCTGTGCACCTTAGGCTTCGGTCTGGATGGTAAAACCAGGATCAATATCATTGACAGCCGAGGCTTAGGTTGTTATAATGTTTGTGGTGTCTCAGTATTTGTGTGTGTGTGTGTGTGTATGTGTGTGTGTGTGTATGTGTGTGTGTGTATATATATATATATAGATATATATTGCAGTACGAGTTGCAACTACTAACTTGAGTCTGACTCGGGAATATTGCATTCTGTTA
Source organism: Eschscholzia californica subsp. californica (assembly GCA_002897215.1). NCBI lineage: Eukaryota > Viridiplantae > Streptophyta > Magnoliopsida > Ranunculales > Papaveraceae > Eschscholzia > Eschscholzia californica. The sequence goes on along the minus strand of BEHA01000914.1, from coordinate 37,002 downwards.
TACAGGAAGTGTATTTGTAGACAATGGTCTCAGCGAAGCAGATCCTGAAGTACGGGCAATTATTGACAGTGAAAAGAATCGGCAATTTAACAGCTTAGAACTCATTGCTTCAGAAAATTTTACATCTCGCGCAGTGATGGAAGCTGTTGGTTCTTGCCTCACCAATAAGTATTCTGAAGGACTTCCTGGTAAAAGGTAAAACAATCATTAATGTTTCCTTTGAGTTTCAGTTATTACTATATTATATCTTTGGATGCAATTAATGGTTTATGTATCTGACTTAGGTACTATGGTGGAAATGAGTACATTGATGAGCTTGAGACCCTCTGTCAACAGAGGGCTTTGGCTGCATTTCATTTAGATGGAAAGAAGTGGGGAGTTAATGTCCAGCCTTTGTCTGGTTCTCCTGCCAATTTTGCAGTTTACACTGCACTTCTTAACCCACATGACCGAATTATGGTAAGCTAGTCATTTCATGTTCAATTTTAGGTTTGCCATTTCAACTGTTTGATGCGGATTTGTTGAACTTCTTTTTTTAGCTTTCATGTTGAAGTTGTATTAATTCGTTCAAGTGTTTGACTTAGGGTTTGGACCTTCCTCATGGAGGCCACTTGTCACATGGGTTCATGACTCCCAAGAGACAGGTCTCGGCCACTTCTATTTATTTTGAATCAATGCCTTATCGGCTTGATGAATCTACAGGTGATGGTTTTACATTATTTGGTTGAATCAGTGTAAAATGTTGTTATTGTTGTCTATTGTATTTGTTAGTTTTCATGCTTACCTCTATTTGCTTACAGGTCTTATTGATTCCGACATGCTCGAGAAAACAGCAACTTTATTCCGACCCAAGATCATCATTGTTGGTGCTAGTGCATATCCTCGAGATTTTGATTATCCTCGTGTCCGAAAGGTATTTATCCTCACGGGTTGTATTTTAATCAAGAATTGGGATCGTTGCAGATTAATTATCGATTAATTACCTCTATATGCAAATAATTGTTCTCGTCTACCTTGTTTTTGAAGATTGCAGATGCTGTTGGTGCTTTCCTCATGATGGATATGGCTCACATAAGTGGTCTCGTTGCTGCTTCTGTACTTAAAGATCCCTTTGCATATTGCGATGTCGTGACTACTACCACACACAAGGTACAACCAGAACCATTTACAAAGTTAACAAGATATTATTGGCTATATGTGAGGGTTGCATTTCGTGCAAATTTTTGTAGGAGTTAAATAAAGCTGTTGAAATATACCTGTGTGAAATGTATGCTCCTTTTAGTGTTTTTTTTCCAGTGTAGGATAAGGATAATCATATCCATTACTTAATTACTTATTGGATAGTCACAGCCACTCAGCCAGTCCAATGTTGTGAAGTTTTGTATGTACATCTTGTGGACTTGCACAGTTGCACAAAGTCGTGTTTATGTCCATAAAATACCATTACTACCTCAGGACCAGGTTAATGTCGATTTTTGTATAATTTGGAAATGATTGATGGAGAACTAGAAACTGTAAGTAAAGACAAGAAACGAATAACTAAGCCAAGAGAATATTTTTGTAGCTGTAGGAACATTTGGATATTTAGGTTGTCTTATCACTCTTATCTGATACATCATATGGGTGGTGAAATTTACGTTTAGTACTCAAGTCCATGTTGCACAGGAGTAAAGCGATGAACTAAGAGTGCACTGGCCCCAATATTTGGGGTTTCACAATCTTTAATCGCTATGGTTTTGTCCATATCTAATTCTCTAAGATCAACATTTGGGTGACAAGTTGTTCAAACCAGCAATCTACAAACATGGGTTAACCCCTAGGCGGTTCAATTATGTATCACAGTCCTCGACTTTATAATATCTCTGTATATACCTAATAGCTTAAGACACTTGGCAGTCTTTGAGAGGTCCCAGAGGTGGCATGATATTCTTCAAGAAAGATCCAGTTCTTGGAATTGACATGGAGACTGCTATCAACAATGCTGTTTTTCCAGGTTTACAGGTCAGTGGATCACTCGTTTCTCTGTTTATTCATTGTATTTAGATGCTAATCTCAAACATCATATGTTTAACACTAGTCTACGAGGTCGCATGCAAGAACAAATAATAAACTAGAAACTGAAAGTAGAATACCTGGATTCGCTTTCCCGAATAAGATTCTAACTCCTTTATCCCGAAGATGAGAGCTCCAATTGTCGCTCCTCGACTTGAGATACCCGAGTAAGTGACTTGATTTCCCTTCTTTAATGTCAGCTATGACTCCATTCAAGGTTGAGAAGAAGAACCATTCTTCTTTTGCCTGTTTAGATAGATTGGGAGTTTTTTCTCAAAACCCTCTCTTTCTACTTAGCTGTCTGAGAGAGAGAGAGAAATAATTTTTCTCTTGAGAAAAATCCACACCTTTTCTGTTCTATAATGGTCCTTATATAGAGAAACCCTAATAGGAATCCCATTCCCATCAGGTTTCAATAAGAGCCCCAGAAAAGATAAACTTGTCAGAAACCCTTTCTGACTGGGAATCCCTTCCATCTGGGATTCCCTGTAGGGTTTCCCTTAATAGTGTGGCCGGCCACCTAAGCCCATTAATGGGTTTGGCCTGGCCGACCCATCCATTTTGTGTGGTCTGTTCCAACAACCCATTACTGGGTTTGGCCTGGCCGACCCATCCATTTTATGTGGTCGGTTCCGACAACCCATTACTGGGTTTGATCTAGTCGACCCATAAATGGGTTTTACACTTTTCCGGGCTTCCCTTTCGAAATCGATTCTTTCTATCTTTTTGCGCCTATCAAATAGGATCATATCCATTTATAAGAAAGCTCCCACTAGTCAACTCTCTCCGATGAAGCCACCACTCTTTGGGGTAACCCGTTATAGGATCCGATCTATGTTAGTCGCGGATTATTAAGGTGATCCGGCGATCGTAAGCGGCTTCTAGCTAAGCATTACGATCCGTAATTGGACCGGACTAGATGATCTTCCGGAAAAAGTCATCGTTATCCTAACTGACAAATTGAACACATGGTCATCTTGGTCGAAGGACACTCCTTCGGAAGGACATCTCCTTCAAACCGAACAGATATATCCTTCAGTTAGTCTCTAGTTTTGTATGTTTTAGGATACTTGGCATCATAGAAGAGATGTATCTCCATGGACCTGAGAATTTAGAGGATTTTTTATCACTAGGGAACCAAAGGAAGGCTCTTTCCTTATACATTTCATCAACGATCTTTCTCCATACGCTCTGCAGCTCTTGCCCGTATCTCAAAACCCATTTACAGATTAAGGCTTGATTCGACCATTCCAAATTTTTTATACCTAAGCCTCCTGACTTTTGGCTGATATTTATTTTGGACCAAGCAACCCAATGATTCTTCCTCTTGATATTGGTCGAACCACACAAAAAGTTTTTGATAATTCTATCAATCTTCTTCCTGATGGATACAGGCATTAGAAAAAGGGAGCGAAAGTAAATTGGTATGGCTGTGAGAGGGCTCTTAATCAACACAATTCTTCCTCCTTTAGACAGGAACCTACACTTCCATGAAGACAATCCATTTTGAAGTTTATCAATAACAGGATTCCAGAAGGACTTGCATTTTGGCGATTTTCCTAGAGGCATCCCCAAATAAGAGAAGGGAAGGTTTTCTTGTTTATAATGCAACGTACTTTTGACTTCATCTAGAAAAACTTGCTCTGTATTCACCCCAATAATATTAGATTAATCTCAGTTGATAACCTGTAAGAGATTCGAATTATTGAAGAACCATATTAAGAGCTAATCTCAGTTGATAACCTGTAAGAGATTCGAATTATTGAAGAACCATATTAAGAGCTTGAAATTGTTCAATCTTAGCTTCCTGAAATATCACTGTATGATCATCTGCAAATTGGAGATGAGAGATCTCACTCCCCTGTGCATTGACCCTGAGCCCATGTGATCTGTTAGATGCTATGGCTTCTTTCATTAGCCCAGAAGAAACCTGACCTACTAGAATGAAGATAAAGGGGGATAGAGGATGATCGCCTTGTCGCAACCCTTTGAAGTTGTTGAAGAAACCACTCGATTCTCCATTGATCAAGATTGAAAAATGAGTTGAACTCATACCTTGTTTAACCCATCTTCTCCATCTCGATTCGAATGCTATTGAGAAACCACTCGATTCGGAAGTTGGATTAAAAGAGAGCGAAGCATATGGCTAGGAGCATTTTTAGTAAAATTATTTCATATCAATATAATGAAAACCAGCTATAATCAAATTCTTTCACTATAATATTCCCAATATGTGTAAAAGAAAAAAGAAACAACATTCAAATCTCAATACAACACACAAAAAAGTAAAATCATGCATTGTTAAGGGTATAGAATAGAATATCACTTAACAAAACGTATTCATATTGTAATGATCACTATCCGACTATAAATAAATTTTCCTCCCTGCAGATGATCATATTAACCTAATCTTTGATCAATTCCCAGCATTCTTTCTAGAAAAATACTATGTGGCACTCCAAATTTTTCTATCTAACTACCCATATACACCACCCCACCCCAAATGAATTCTATAATGTAAATAATTTCTTCACTAAAAAGCTAAATGATCACCTCAAAACGATCATTTTTAGGTAAAGGTCTAAAGGCCCTCTCATTGTTTAAAACTTTCATGGTTTAGAGTACCGTTCGAGCAATGCGAGTACAATACTATATTAGTGGAGTAGTACTAATAGAAGTCTCTTGGGACGAACTTGCGAAGAAAATCTCATCGAGCATGTTTGTTTCGATGAAGTAATTATTCGTAACATATTCCTCCACCGTTTGAGACTTCGTCAATATACTTGTTTCCATTGTATCCATGTATGGAAAATCTTCTAAACCTAATGGTGGATATGGGAATTGTTGTGATCTTGAAATTTTTGACAATGTAGTTATACCCTGTAACAAGATTAAAAACAAAAACAAATGATAACTAAGTAATAAGTTAATCAAATAAATAATAAACTAATCAAAGAAAGTAGGAAATATAAGATGAAAATTGATGATATAGAAGAAGAAAAAAAAGTAGAAAGGTTGTTTCTAAAGGAAGATGAGGATGATGAGTGAGACACCATCATAAATGGTAAAGTGAGTGATATCTAGTGACCTATTTGAGATTAAGATTCAAAATTTATTCACTTTTTCTTTGTTCAAAGGTTTCATGATTAGAGGGCAGATACCAAATAAATGAGAAAAGTTATATAGAGATGCATGCAGTCAACAGTTTTTTTTGAATAAGTGATCAAAGAATTCAAGTTGTAATGCTGAAACTTTATTTCAGCGTGTCCTGAAATCAAGGGAGTTCTCTTTTTGGTCATGGTCCTCATCAATCAAATACCTGGAAGCTTTTGAGTACTTTCTTTGTTCAAATGTCCAGTCACCCACAACTATCTGTCAAGATTACCATATTGTATATATGGATTTTTTTTTATCTTACTCCCTCGACACTAATTGATAATTGAGTTTGTAACTTTTAGTAATATGTAATTGAACAACCCTCCTTAGATTTGCTATTTCTGTCCAAATTAGTGAAGTCATGTTTGGAATATGAAATTTAATCACTAATTAAATAGAAATAATCTATGGGCAAAATAAATTTATACTAATCTTATTCCTGATCAAATCAAATACTATTATAAGGTACAAGAATTACTAGATATCACTTTAAAGGTCGGTGTTCCTCGTAATCACATTTGTTTCCTATGCCAAACTCGGCCATTAATTACTAGAAATCACTCTAAAGGTCGTTATTCCTCATAAGTTTAGACCAATTATTCGCGTACGTAAATCACTAAATGATTATGTTGAGGAAGATTATTACTGATGGTGCCCCTAAACCTTCTCTATTGTAATAAGACCAAAGAAACATTTGAACTTATACATACCTCATGAGTGGCAGCAGCTGGTTTATATGATGAGTCCAAAATGTTTAAGCTTGAATGGTTGATGGAGCTATTTGCTTC
>BEHA01000914.1:13936-29918 GCA_002897215.1 Eschscholzia californica subsp. californica | reverse complement strand
GACCTCTATAATAAACCAACGTTTTCTTCATACCAACGGGACGCTTGTGCGATTGTACTATTCTATCTTTTCCAGTTGCTTTCCAATAACCAGATCGTGTTGCCCGATTAGTTCTTGACCCGTTCGGATACTTTCTATCTCTTGGACTAAAGAAATACCACTCCATATCTTTGCTTGGTAAAAATGACTTATCTGTATAATAACAAATTAGTATATACACACATAATTAACAATAAGTGGATCATTATTAATTAAGATCTAATCATTAGTTAGGTTTTAGTTACCTGGTAAGTCTTCCAAAAAAAAAAAAAAAAAAGTTACCTGGTAAGTCCCAAGGCTCACATTTGTAGAGATCAATTTCGGGAATTATTTCAAGCTCGATAGACTGACCTTTGATCTTAGGATCGAGATAATAAACCACGAGTTCTTCGTCTGTTGGATGAAAACGAAAACCGGGTGGTAAGGTAATGGGTGCCATTGGAATCTCATACACAAGGCACAAGGAAGAGAGAGTAAAGATGGAGAGATAGGGAGGGAGTTAGAGAGATAGGGATGGGAAGGAAGAGAGAGTAAAGATGGAGAGATAGGGAGGGAGTTAGAGAGATAGGGATGGGAAGGAAGAGAGAGTAAAGATGGAGAGAGAGAGAGAGAGAGAGAGAGAGAGAGAGAGAGAGAGAGAGAGAGAGAGAGAGAGAGAGAGAGAGAGAGAGAGAGAGATGGAGTTCTGTAGATGACTGCCTTGTACGATGGATATTGAACTAAATAGCTCCCTGTTAAGATGAGTTGTAAAGTAATAGCCCTTAGACATTTAATATATTACGATGCTATACGATCCATGCAATTTAGTATCTCAATTAAGTTAGGACAGGTGAGAATAATATTTAATAAATTTTAGCAAAAATTACCAAATGACCTTCTAATCTATTATTAATAAATCGGCGAGGAGTGCTTCGCCACAAGAAAAACTATGCAAACTACGGGCAGAAATTATGTATGGCTTGAATTATTATTTTATTCCTTTCAGAGATGTTTGGACTCCTTTACTATGGAGCATTTCTTTTCCAAGTGAAATCTCCAAATATATGAAAGATTGAAAAAGTGTTTCTGTTGTTGTGGCATAAGAAGTCTTCATATCTTAATACGTGTATTTAAATTATTCGGAACTATTAGAGTGGGATCTATTTTTTGGAGAATATGAGTCGAACCAATAACAAGGATAATTCTAGTGGAGTGTCTCGCTCAATCGCTGGACAGATAGTTCACTAGTAGACCCAGGACTAAGTAATTTGACTCGTTCATATACAGATGATGAGTGTTTGGAATACATATTATGCAAGGAGACATTGCTTTCGCTAATTCGAATTAAGGGGTACTATTAAACCGGTCTCTTTTTGGCGTCATAGGGTATTCATCATACACGTGAAAGATTTTTTTGGTGCTAAACCTGCCCTTCTACCTAATTTTTATTCTTTCTAATTCGTCTTCTTATCATTTTCAATCAGGTCTTTTTATTTTTCAAAATTTGCAACTAAGTGAAGTTTCATCTCTTGCTTGAGACTCTAAACCCTTGCGTTGAATGAGGTCTACAATCAAGAAAATGAACACATGATCTTCTTTTGGTGGATTTTGTTCTGGTCAAGTAAAACCCATGCTATGTTTTTACTCAAGAAAACTACTCTTTATTGACAGAGTTTCATTAAAGTTGGAGAGAAAAAAAGAGAATGTGAGTCTGTTAAAATACAAGCCAATTTTTTTTTGGAAGAAATAGAATAGTTTCATTGATTAAAAAAAGCTTACAGAAGTTAGATGAGAAGACTAACTTCACAAAAACACAAAACAACAATGTGACTAAAGAAGATTACAAATGGCTCAAAGCCTAATTAACGCATCCCAGTTTGTAATTAGGTTCGAGAAGTTCAATTTCTTTCTCCATGGAAACTATTAGCAATGTAGGTCACGGACTAGAGAGTAGGGAGTCCTTTTCGAATAATTCCAAAGAATGCAATGAAATAATGAAACTCTTAAGATGAAATAATCAATGTGATAAAAAAGAAGAAATATAGGAAGACAGAAAAAGGAAATTTGTAATAATGGGAGTAAATGAGGGGTAATGAAATATTAGGGTTAGCTTTGGCTTTAATAGATTCTATGGGTGACGTTATTGTATGAAAAGAGCCACAGGGAGGACAAGAAGCTTCTCTGCTAAATGTTCTATTCACAAACTAACAAAACAACAGGCCACCAAAAAGTCTGTGTAGGCCCCCACTTGCCGCTCCATCGCCCCACACGCAATACTATGCTCTCTCTCTCTCTCTCTATCTCCTCTAACTATATTATATGTAGACTAAGGCAATTAATCAATACAAGGAGAATAAAGGATACCTATCTTGGTGAAGCATTTCTCGAGATATTAATATTTGAATAGTACCATAAGGTTCCATAATGTAACACTTTACAGTGACACACATTTCTTTTAAATGTTACAAATATTGATGGTGAAAGAAAGACGAACATATATAAAATTATTATAGATAGGTAATTGTTTTTGTGTTTTTAGTCCTTGTCAAATTAGATGACATTAATGAAGTTCAGGTAATTAGAGAAAGGAATAAAATTGTGTATTGCGTGTAAACAGTGAGATTGTACTTTTGGTATCTTGTTGTGCAATTAAGTACGAAACACCATCTTTTTTTCATGGGAGATTATGCGAACATGGTAAATTATGGTGTTGTTTATTTTTTTCATTTTTTCAGATCTGAAATTTGAATTGAATCGCAATTCAGATTTCAGATGTTTCTTTTTCACTTTATGAAAATCTAAAAAAGTTTGTTGAATTAGATTATTGTCTGAATGGGTTGAAAAAGAGCCAAATTATTTTAGACTTCAAAACAAGTCTGAAAACAAAACCAGTTTTCTGAAATGTATGGAATGACAATTGTACCCCTGTAATTTAAAAACAAAAACTCTCATATTTACATTTGTGCCACCACAGCCACAAACAAGATCGTACCGCCGCCACCACCACAAACAAGATCACACAACCACCACAAACATAATCGCACCACCACTACAAACCAGTATTAGTCTTGGTAGAAGTCAGATCTAAAGAAAACCCTCGCCGGATCTGTGAACCCTGAAATTAAACAAGATAAATCGCCCAAATGTCAACAACCACCACAAAATAGATCACCACTACCGCAAGAGATCTGAACCCTCATAGAAAAAAAAATGAGGGAGGCAGAGAGAGAGAGTGGGGGAGATAGAGAGAAATAAACCGCCACCAAGACAACAGACCGCCACCACCACACACTGTGACTACCATCAGAGCACAAACCACAACCATCTCAGAAACTTCTTCGAACCCTTCATCCACATATCTTGTTCGAAACCCTGGTTTCTTTGATGATTTTCGCCTCGAGAGAGAGGGTGAGGAACAAGGAGAGGGAAGGAGACTGATTCCATTGGGAAGGAGAAAGGGATGAAGAAAAAATCCTAATCTGTTAGGTTGTTAAAAAACCTTATAGGTTCTAAAAAACCTAATATGACAGGTTTTAAGAAGTTTTCCTTCTAATATTCAAACTTCCATATATGGAGAAAGAAGAATATGATTTTGTTATGTTTTTGGTTAGATATATTAACTAAGGGTATCAATGTCACAATTTCAATTCAGACCTAATAATTCAGATTCATAAAACAAACATCTAATTTGTAAAATAATTCAGACAACTCAAATTCAGCAAATTCAGTTCAGCAAATTGAGATTCAACCGATTTAGCCTAAAAAAACAAACAACACCGAAGGAAAGTAAGGATTCTAGTATTTGTGTGATCTAACTGTGATTAGTTTTGGGTTTTCTCTCAATGTGATCGGTGGTGATGCTACCCAAAGATCTTCTTCTTATGGCATCTGTTATGTTTAAAGTGGAGCTTTAAACCAAGTTGAGTTTAGGCCTATTATTAAATTAAGTAACTAGGGCTTTATCAAATAACAAGAGAAAAGAAAGGAAAAGGGAATGTTAAATGTACAAAAGATGGTGACTTAATGAATCATTCGGGTCCAATAACGACCTAGATTGCAGTCAAACTTTGTATATTTTTAGTCTTTTAGTGGAGTTGAGTCATTAAGTCATAAATTAAGTCAAATTTTTTTTCATTGTAGCACTCTCCAAAAAAATGGTTAATGAAATAGGATCAGATCTAATGCATTTTGATTTTTTACGGAAAAGAGGTTCCTCGTGAAAAAAAAAGTGAATGTTTCAAAACTTGTGATTTAGAAAAGAAATTGGTGTTAAGGATGTTTGTATCAAGGTAAGTACCAATGTCAAAAGTAGTTAGTTATTGAAGAACTAAGTTTTTGTTGATTTATTTGACTGTGTATTTATTGAAGTTTATTGAATGAAATAGATTGAGTTGATTTGATATTAGTTTTATTACTTGTATTATTGTGATTATATACTCCTTATTTCCAACAAATAGTATCAGAGTCATACACTACAAAAAACATGTACATTAGGGACAGACGATTTTTGCATCTGTCCCCTATAAATGCACATCCGGGACAGTCTTATAGGCATCTGCCCCTAAAACCTATGTATCTGGGACAGTTTAACACTAAGTTAGTTTTGGAACAATTGATTAAAGTTCCCTCTAAATTTTTTGGTAGAAATCTCAGGTCCCACGATTAAGAGGAACCTCAATTAATTTTAGGGAAGTTTTATAAGGCCTCCCCAATTTTGTTAAAAGGCCTCCCCATGAACCATTTTACTTGCTAAATTATCACTGAGGGGAGGCCTTTTAACAAAAATGAGGGGGCCTTATAAAATCTCCCTTAATTTTATTCCATCATCTCACGAGTTCAAGTTAGTTAATGAAATTTAGGGTTCTTCATTATCACATTTGAACACCTTTGAGTTGCATTCTTTAGTTCTAGGCTCACAAATCCAGGTTAGTTTCTAATATCTTCCATCAATTTGACCTCCTAATTACAGGTTTAGAACTCTAATTTTGGACAACTCAATCAATTTTAGGGCTCCATCATCATCTTCAAGGCATAGACTTCAATTCCAAGCTTTGGCTGCTGTTATAGTACAAATTCAGGTTAGTTCCATCACTTTTCCATCAATTTTTACCTTCTAACAGCAGATTTAGAACTCTAATTTGATGTTCAATCATTTTAGGGTTAGTTACATCAATTTAAATAAGTTATTTGCCTTAAATTAGGTTATATATATATATATATATATTGTCTTTTGAGTTTGATTGAACTTGTTATTTTCTTCTCTTGTTATTTGCTTCATACCATAATGGTTTGAAGATGTTCATCAAGTGTTCGATTAAATGTCTGTGAAGAATGATTGATGGGCACAAATGAAATGCATAACTCCTAACACCTCTTTTGTTATAGGCATCTGATATCGTTTTGATTCCACCTGGTAGTGACAATTCTAAACCATGATTAGATATGTTAATTGTTAAATATAATATATCATAAAATACTTGTTTTCTCTAAAATTTATAATTCGTGGAAAAACTTGTTTTATTTCATATTAATAGATATTTTGGGTCGAGGGGTGTGGATCTCTATGCCCCCTCAAGATTGACTGAATATTTCTATTTTCTTCCTATATTAAATCTAATAAGGGTCGAACCTTTGACCTTTTGGATCTTCTTGTTTTAATTCAATGTAAAACAACCTTTTCCTCTACAAGTAGTTGTTCCAAAAAATGCTTCTGTTATGATTTTATCCATACCTCAAGAATATCTCCAATGTTGACAATAATAGCATTTCACAAAGGTTTAATAGGAACCCGTTTTCCATCTTGAAGAACTTGTAGTCCTTCAACTTAATGAAGTTGAAGGAGAATAGTTAGAGCAACTGAATTAGAGTGTGGTTTGACTTTTGAGGCCATGACTAAGTCAGGCTGAGGACAAGGTGGATAATAATTCACTCTCATACTCTGCACTCCATCTTGAAGTAACTCTTCTATCACCTTTGTTTCGATTTGTAAAGCTTTTGCCATTACTTTTATAGGAGTCATAGGTAGACTTTTCAATTCGAATGAATAGCTTTCTAATGTATCCCTGCCAAATGGTAGAGAAACTTCTTTAGAAAAAATCATTTTCAACAATAAATATAGACGACTAAACCGAAGAAAATCGGCTTGGTCTTATTAATCCACAATTTAAATCAACAGTTAGGACCACCTTTGATTGGACTATATATAGTTAGCTGTTAGGGATACAATTTTTTTCCTTTTTGAACCAAAATTATGATAGAGATGGAGGATAAGGGATAAGGGTACCTGAAAAGAAGAGGGAGCTTTGGAAATAAGTGAGGTTTCCTTCCATGGATGGCCAAGACTAATTCTTTGGTCGTGCGTTTTTTTTTGAAATTGGCAGTGTGATTACATTGAACCTGACTGCTGTTGTTTTTTGTTCTTTAAATGTAGTTTCCAGCATAATGACTTTTACTACTAATAATAGATACCTGAAACTTCGTAAATTCCTTGTAAATTTGTGGATTGTTTATCATGAGATGCTGCCATTAGTCATGAATTTTAGCGAGTGAGGCTAATTGTGCAACCAATGTTACAGTTTCGTAAGGTTCCATAGTTGTGCATAACTATAATATTGTATAAAATTTGAACTATAAGGGAAGGTTAATTTTCTCCAAGACCAAAAACAAAGGAGAAAAAGTAAAGGAAAGAAGTGCGCCAAAACTGTTATAGAAACAATTTTCTTTGTTGTATATTGTTTAAAAATTGAGCTATAAGATCGTCAGAGATTTCGTAATTAAACCCTAATCTACTCTTTAATTTCTCTGTATCTCTCTCTCTCTTTGTGATTCGATTGATTTACTTTGTTCTTATTGTGCAACTCATTTGATGCCACTTTTACAGAGAGTTTAGATCCCTTTTGACATTTCATAATTAAACCCTAATTTTCGAACACCCATTTCGCTTTCGATCCATAGTTTAGATAGGTTGTAGAGAAAAAATTGAGATACCCAAAATACAGATTTAGGTGGTTTTTCCTTAAGCAGATCCCAAATCTAACTTAGAGGTCTAATCGACTTGAATAAGCTTTCAGAATGTTTGTTTTGTCCGACTCGCGTGATGTGTGTTGTTGTTAGATTTTGACTGATTCTCGGTCCCTTTTAAATAGACCCTTTAGACTCAAATGACCCAGACGAGTCATGTGAGAATAGTCCCACACGGGAGAACGGTAATCTAGTAACCAAGTATATAATGTCTAGGTCCTCACCGCTCATTGCCAATTAGTTTTGAGTTGGATCACCACAAACTCAACATAGTATGAGAGCTAGATCAACACGTGCTCCATGTCCCCCGAAAAAAAAAACACGTGTTAGGCTAAAAGAACGCCACACCTGAGGGGGCGTGTGAGAATAGTCCCACATGATCTAGTAACCAATAATTTAATGTCTAGACCCTCTCCACTCACTGCCAACTGGTTTTGAATTGGATGACCACAAAGGTAACAAGTCAGATTCAACACAATGAGATAAAAACAAAAACCACCTTAGCTAACCTCGAGGATTTAATTCCGTAGGTTGAATTTCTCTGCTGAGTTCTATAAAAGGTCTGCATTTTGGTCTAGGTTAGACACTCTGAAGCCTGAATCCCCAAATGGGTATCTTGATACACATTATACTTGATCCTTTTGTTGCTTGATGAAGTTATTTTCAGCTCATATCCTCATTCAATCAATTCTTATAATCCCATGCTTTTTTAATCTATCAATCCACATTATCATATATTTTTGTGGAATTATAATGTTCTTAATGTTGATTCCCACTTTTGTTAATGTTTTAATTCATTTGAAGAACAAATTTCTTGGATTTATTTATTTCATTATTGTTTGTGTCACAGCATATGCAAGATGAAGATGCAGGGAGACCACACAGGAAATTTTTGTGAAAGAATTGTGAAATTGCTTCATAATAATGGTGGTTTTAGGATAACCATCTGCATCACCAACTTTGCTTTTCCCATTTCGTGTTGTTCTTTGTCTTTGATGGAAACCTTGATTGTGTTTTATTTCGATAAACTTGAAAACTTATCAAAGATTTAGTTTGTTTGTGTTTCCAGTGTTGTCAATCGTATGAGTTGCCTGTGTGCCTTTGTTACAAATTTTTATTTTTATTGATGCAGTTGAATGAATCTTATCTGCTGTACTGTTATAATTATTTCAGTTTTCTTCGATTTAGATAAAATTAGTTGTCTTGTAATCTTATGGATGGTTAGATTTGGAGCAGACACGATGGTTTGTGCTTGAAAAATTCGTTCTTGAAGATGTTTCGTGAAAATGAAAGTACCATATTCTTTCGAAGTTTCAGTGTTTTCAAATGGTTCTTCATGTCAAACAGTTAAGAACTTTGTACTAGTTTCATTTTGAGTCTAGATAACAGACAGTGGAAAGAGATCAGAGAAACGGAGTTGTCGCCACTCTCCATCAAGAAACTAAAAGGACAGAGTATCTACTAGGTGTTAGTTGTTACTAATCTTAATTGAGGGTTAGTCATTTCTTCTGTCAGTTTGCTGCAATAGTTTTTCTAAACTGGGAGCTTCTACTGTTTGTATGATTACCTATAATGTGGGAATTGGTATATTACTCATGATGATGTGTGAGAGTTTATTGCAGCAAGATTCGATATAGGAACTCATGAGAAGGGGAAGAACAGAGTGGCCCTTGAAACATTGAAGTGGGCTCGAGAGCTGGTTGGCTCTTTTGTCTCAGTTTACTTATGCACCTGAAAAGGTGAACAGATCGATGTCGATTCACAGGGATAACTCAAGTGGACTAGAAATTGGTTGTTATTTATCCACAAAAACTAATAAAAAACTAAACCTAATTGTCCAAGGGATAAAATATGTAAAGGAGAGTTTCAGATTGTTAGACACAAAGCCACCAAAGACATAAAAGAAGAAACAATTAAACTTGAACTAATTGCTAATGGTTGGGAGGCTAGGGTTTATCCCAAATGTTAGAGAGGTTGAGGAATTCGGAGACCCATGAAGATATATTTATGTAAATGTTTTGCTTAGTTTCGATTTTTGAGTTCGAGCTCTTCTCAACACTCAAGTGAATACCCTAAGGTCTAGTTTATAAGTAATTAGCGCGCCTACTCAAAGTACTATCATGTTCAATTAAGATCCGAGTCTCAATCGGGAATGAAGAATAACAACTATGAAGTTTGTGTGATATAAGGCATGAAACAAGCCCACGTTTTATTTTGTCATATTCATATTGGTGGTCTGAACTCATAAAATGTAGAGTTTTCATTTGAATTTCGGGCGTTACAAGTAGCACTGGAAGGGTGTTGTAGTTTTCTCATTCAGAATTTCGGGCCTTAGAAGTAGCACTGGAAGGAGTAGTAGTTTTCTCGATGCACCCGAAACATAATTGGAGACAACAGGTTATCCAACCTTAGATGAATTAACATCCAAGGGAAACGAAGATATATTCTTATATGAAAGTTTCTATTTTCAAGCATTTCTTGTCGGTATAGGTGAAACATATCTTTCACTGTTCGTCAGTTCCAACATATGATTCTACTTTTTCTTCAACAATAACAATATATTCTACATCAGAGAGATACACTGTTGACTGTTTGTATAATTGCAAATTAGTAGTGGATACTTTGATGAAGTTCGTAAATTGAAGAGTGCTATAACAAGATTGAATGCCCGGATTCAAAAGGTATGGTTATATGTCCCTTTTTCGGGTATCTCAAATTTTCTTTCCAAATGAAGTTGTTCTTTGAGTAACTTCAGCGTTCTCGTATCGTAATTAGAAGACTTCATGTTTCCTTATGATTTATTTATTCATGGTTTTGGAACTTCGCTTATGTTAATTTTATAATTTTTTTTTTCTTTTAGAGGAACAAATTTGAGTTGAAGAACCTGAAGAAGGATAATACCTTTTCAACTTGGAGCCATACTAAAAAGAAGCGAGCTGAGAGGAGACGATTTGCAACCACCAAACTGATCGGCAATTCCCGTTTTTGTCTGGTGCTAAAGTTTCATACTTAGGTTGAATTAGGATCGTTCAAAATTCAGCGACCAGGTTCAGGGGGTGAACTGCCCCAGGGCGGGGAGTACAACCCTTTTCCTGTTGCCAGAAGGGTTAATTCCTCACATGCAATCATGATGGAAGGTGACGTGGAAGATGGAAATCTGGGGCCTTATCAAGATAGGCCGAGGACTTTCCCTGTCATGCGTAGTAAGCCTTATACTCCACTGGTAAAGATCCACTATTTAGTTACTGTTACTTGCTTAATGTGATATGTTAGCTGTCATATTACATGTTTATGCATCGTCCAATGGATACTGTTAGTTTTTTACTTATGTATCTCAGTGCGAAGAGCTCTGTGAAGCTGCCAATTTTTGTTGGAAATTTTCACCTTTGTGAATCTTTATGCAATTTTTTGCCAAGTGAGCAATGTCATAGTTGAAAAAATCTTAATAAGTAGAGCAGTTAGAACCCTTTAGTTTGAAATTTATCTACTTCTACATTCCCATCTGTGGAAACAGGTTGAACATTTGAGTTGTAATCCTATTTTCAGCTTTGTTTTTCTTATTTGACATGGTGGCTAAAGGAGTCAAAATAGCACCCTTCCCCTATGTCATGAATCATGATGCGTAACTATATATTGTATCTGATATTAATCTTGTTTAGGGCCAAAACTGTTGACATATTGATTGAGGCATGAAGTGCTAGGGTGAGTAAGAGGAAAACTAGAAAGATGTATCTTAAGTTGGTAAATCTGCATCAAATTAGGAGTAACTCTAGTTGGTTGACTCAGTCTTCTTTGCTAGTTGCGTTCACTGAAAGGACTAGAAATCTAGAAGGGGCTCGGTTTATATTTGCTGAGTGGCGACAGTGCCTGCTGCTATTAGTGGTGAACTGAAAGACAACATGATTTAAAAGTTGATTATAGATAATCAAAGAAATAAACTTAAATTGTGACATGATAATATAACGTGGTTCGGTCGGATAATCATAACCTACATCCACGGAGAATAATTTCTTTATTAATAATCACCGCATACAATTGTGGGTTGATCGGTTACATTGTTAGACATAACTCGATGAGTTTAATTTCCGCAACCCTCTCTTATTTATAGAGGCATTAGGTTCAGGGTTTCCTAGTTTCTCCTAACTAAACTAGGAAATAATATAAAATCTATCTAATAATAATTAATATCAAATATATTACAAGAGACATTCCAAATGTATTAAACTAAGCATTATGGATCTTCACATATCTTCAAATATCTTAGAATATTTTGAATTCTTCTTGATCGTCGGATCTCGTCTTCTCGATGTCTCACGTACATACACGTGTCACACGTATCTCTTTGCTTGGACACATGTTCATCTTCAGATCTCTTCATCTCAATCTATCTTATATCACGTATCCTATTAGTAGAACCCTAATTATGTGCATCGCTTGTGGCCAATCCTTGCCAAACCTGAAACATTTATAAGAATGTGTCCAGGGGAAAACAAATGAAAAATATGTCAATAATAAAACAAATTTACACCTACTTAACTTTCTCGATAATGTCACGATTATTACCAACATTTTATGGACTCATTTTTAGATCTCAAAAACAGTAGTAGGATGACTCAAACAGGATAAACTAGGTTTTGGTCCTCGTCAAGTTTGAGGATTTTCTTCAGAAAGGGGGTGAGAGAGAGTTCAAGATAACAGAGAAGAGAACTTATCTTGAACCCTCTGCGATAAAGTTAACACAAACTTGACCTTAGTGTTATGGTTTGAAATTTAGAATGAAGATAAACTCATTACTCGATTCATAAACCTAAACTGATTTCATAAAACTAAATTATATATGAATTATAAAATAAACCGTAACCCTAACATGTTTTTTTGATTTCAATCTAACTCTTATAACCATTTGAATGATTGAATCAGAAGGTAGATGAATTCAGAAACTCGTATTTGAAGTTTACAATAACCCCTAGAGAGAGAAAGTTGAAAAGCTAAAACCAATAACTATAATCTTCAAATTGAAAATTTTCTATGAAAATATGTTAAAGATTGAAAAGTATAGGTTGATTAACAATATTAAACCTTTGAATTTTAGAGATATGGCCTCCAAGAATCAAAGTCAATAAAGCTATCTCTTCAATAACTTAGCACAAGAATGAAGAAACCCACGGTGTAACTTCTCAAATTCCTCTCTCAAAATCGGCCACATTAAGAATTAAAAAGAACAATCAGATTAAATTACCCCAATCCTTCTCACAACCTTCACCTATACCAAATGGGTACGGAATAATAATGCCTCCACAGTTGGATTGGCAGCCTTCCTTTGTTGTACTCAAGGCAGCTAATGTTGTAACCCATAAAGAACCTAAAAGACTTAACCAACATGAAAGATGGAATATTACAAGCAAGGACATAACTTCCTTTGCTAGCAATTTGGCATACTTCACTAATTAATTACATTTCTTCGCCCAATCAAGCACCACAGGTATATTTGCGATTTTGGCATAGAAATCAGTAGCACTACCAGTAAGATCCCATGTGTCGAACTTATAACGATCTTTCTCAGCGAGAAAGACGTAACTACAAGGATTGAAGGACCAAACCTTTTTATGATTCTCAAAACTGTCCACTACTATTATGAAATCATTTAGTCTCTTAGGGATAGTTGTTTGGCAACATCCATGGCCATCACAAAGTCCTTATGCCACATCGTTCCGTCCGTCACATTTTGAACTACATTGTGCTGTAACATTCAGCCCAAGCAAGGCCATAGTGTCACACCCGATTGCAAAAAAGTTATTTTTCACATATGAGACTGTAAAATGGCTCCTAGTCAGGTTCCTCATAGTGTACCATAACAAACTTTCATCCTCTATTGCTTTTCCGGACTTGCTATAACATTGGGTGGCTACACGGTTTTTTATGCGAACTTCGGTGTCTGAGATACTTACAATTTCGAAACCACCGTTGCCAATGAAGGGCTTTGGAGGGTGATATGAAGTGTTGCATCTTATGCTATATCAATACCCAGCTGATGCTGCGTCGACCGAACAACCTTGACCTATACCAAATGGGTACGGAATAATAATGCCTCCACAGTTGGATTGGCAGCCTTCCTTTGTTGTACTCAAGGCAGCTAATGTTGTAACCCATGAAGAACCTAAAAGACTTAACCAACATGAAAGATGGAATATTACAAGCAAGGACATAACTTCCTTTGCTAGCTAGGGAATTATTGTAGCATCTTGTGTTCTTTAAATAATATGTTTTTGATCACTAGCAGGGTTGCACATCCCCAAATATGAACCAATTAATTAACCAAGTTGCAAGTATTCTAATTTGTCGTCAACTTGTAAGATTTGACTTTGGCTAACTAAACAAGTACTTTCAGCTCGTTGGACTACTTGACCGAGTAGAGATCATCCGACGGCTGGTACAAAATCCTCTTCATGTAAATTAAATCAAAATAGAAGGGTATCAGTGTAAATAAACCAAAATCGGTTATGATATCCCTACAATAACTACTACCCACGTATTTATCTCCTTACTCACGATTTATACAACTTATTTATGAGTTGGTTAATAATATCGATTCCTTATTTATTCTCCCTGGATTCTTCTTAGGAATTCAGATTTAAATATCATCTCCCGCGTTAGTCAAGAGAAATCTGTTACGGACGCGGCAGAAACTTAGTCCAATTACAGAAGGGGTATCGCTAGTTGGACATTAGTGGTGAGGGGTACCCCGCTAACAAAAAGAAAGAATTGTTCCATTTTGGCCCTCTAAAAAGGACAAACCAAATGGCCCCCTAAAGATGATCATCCCCCATTTTTGCCCCCTTTTCATTTTTTCCGTCAATCAACTTTAGTGATGTAATTTATTGTGACAGTTAATTATCTATTTATCAATGTTCGTAAGTACAAAAACTCCGTATTTTTTAGGCCAGCACTTTGGGGAAAACTAAATAGTTTCTGGGGTGTGAAGACTTGGTCAAAAATTGGTCAATTCTCTCTCTCTCCACCTCACCTCACTCTCTCTCCACCTCACCTCACTCTCTCTCCACCTCACCTCTTTATCTTCTCCGATTAGGTCGCCGGCCGGAAACATGAAAAAAAAAAAAAAATTCACTCTCTCTCTCTGGAAACTCCGGAAGAACAGACCAGATCTGGCTTGTTGAAGAACAGACGCCGGAGTTTCTAGAGAGAGAGAGAGAGTGAAAGTTTTTTTTTTGTCATGGTCGCCGGCCGGAAACTTAATCGGAGAAGACAAAGAGGAGGTGGAGAGAGAGTGAGGTGAGGTGGAGAGAGAGTGAGGTGAGGTGGAGTGTTTTTTTTTATCTCCCCTTAAAATTTATTTCCCCGGAAAATTTCTAAAATTCTACATATTCCCTTTAAAATTTCACACCCCGGAAACTATTTAGCTTTCCCCAAAGCGCTGGCCATTTTTTACCGTGACTATTATTTTAGAGAGAGAGAGTGTACATTTTAGTTGGGAGAGAGAGAAAAAAATCAAGTATTATTATTGTCCGACGCTTTGGGGAAAGCAAAATAGTTTCCGGGGTTTGAAGACTTGGTCAAAAATTGGTCAATTTTGTTTGACAATTTTATTTTGTGGAAAGCAAAATAGCTTCTCCACCTTAGCTCTCTCTCTCTCTCCACCTCACTTCTCTCTCTCCTCCTCATCTTCTCTCTCCCCACCACTCTCTATTCCGACCGGCGACCATGAAAAAAAAATTTCATTCTCTCTCTCTCTCTAGAAACTCCGGGTAAGGGGTTTCCCTTCGCCGGAGTCCCGTTCTGTTCTTCAACAGACCTGTTCGGATCTGTTGAAGAACAGACCGGAACTCCGGCGAAGGGAAACCCCTTCGCCGGAGTTTCTAGAGAGAGATAGAGTGAGTGAATTTTTTTTTTCATGGTCACCTGCCGGAAAATTTTCCGGTCGGCGACCTAGTCGGAGAAGAAAGAGGGGTGAGGTGGAGAGAGAGAGAGTGAGGCGAGGCGGAGTGTTTTTTTCCCCTTAAAATTTATTTTCCCGGAAAATTTCTGAAATTCTACATATTTCCTTTAAAATTTCATACCCGGGAAAATATTTAGCTTTCCCCAAAACGCTGGCCTTATAATTCCAGTGGTAGTCACATATGTAATTTTCTAGAAAACAACCCCCACGAGTGACTTTTCTAGTTCTAACAAGATTTTTTCGAATGATAATATCGCGTATGGTACACTACGATTTTGCATTTTCTTACTGTTTTTTATAGTGCGTTTTCTTACTGTTAGGACTCTGATTTATGGAGCTGTCGCTTATTTCCTTTATCAGCTTTAATTCCCACAAACCATTGGGCCTTGGGCTTTGGCCCCTTCAAGAAAACAGAAAGGAAATCCTTACCTGATACTTCTAACCAAACACGTCCAAACGAAGAGTGCTGGGAGAGAGAGAGAAAAGCAACGAAAGAGGAGAAAGGGAAAAAGAGTTGGAAAAATGGCAGGAGGAATGGATGTGAAGAAGAACATACACGTAGAGGATTGGAACGCAGCTAGAGAGAATCTCGAACACAACTTCCGATGGACTCGACGCAACTTTGCTCTCTTGGGTATCTTCGGTATCGCTGTCCCCATCCTTGTTTACAAGGGCATCGTCAGAGATTTCGTAATTAAACCCTAATCTACTCTTTAATTTCTCTGTATCTCTCTCTCTCTTTGTGATTCGATTGATTTACTTTGTTCTTATTGTGCAACTCATTTGATGCCACTTTTACAGAGAGTTTAGATCCCTTTTGACATTTCATAATTAAACCCTAATTTTCGAACACCCATTTCACTTTCGATCCATAGTTTAGATAGGTTGTAGAGAAAAAATTGAGATACCCAAAATACAGATTTAGGTGGTTTTTCCTTAAGCAGACCCCAAATCTAACTTAGAGGTCTAATCGACTTGAATAAGCTTTCA
>BEHA01000901.1:66582-102694 GCA_002897215.1 Eschscholzia californica subsp. californica | reverse complement strand
TAATAAAATTTAAAACAAAATTTTGGCCCATGCAGGTTTCGAACATGCGACCTTCACTTCATATCAAGTTTAAGTGACGCTCTCGCCATCTGAGCTAATGGACCAATGTAATTATTATTTAAAAATTATTTATGTTATCGCTAGCTATATTAGATTAATATAATAAAATTTTGAACAAAATTTTGGCCCATGCAGGTTGTGAACCTGCGACCTTCACTTCATATCAAGTTTAAGTGATGCTTTGCAATCTGAGTTAATGGACCAATGTAATTATTATTTAAAAATTATTCATGTTATGACTAGCTATATATGATTAATATAATAAAATTTAGAACGAAATTATGGTCAATATTTCGAACCTGCAACCTTCACTTCATATGAAGTTTAAGTACCGCTCCCGCCATCTTATCTAATGGACCAAAGTACTGCCTATTTAGAAAATATTCATGTTATCACTTGCTATATTAGATTAATATAATTAAATTTAGAACAAAATTATGGCCCATGTAGGTTTCGAATTTGTGACCTTCACTTCATATCAAGTTTAAAACAAAATTTTGGCGCATGTAGGTTTCGAACCTGCGACCTTCACTTCATATCAAGATTATGTGACGCTCTCGCCATCTGAGCTAAAGGACCAATGTAATTAATATTTAAAAATTATTAATGTTATCACTGGCTATATTATATTAATATAATAAAATTTAAAACAAAATTTTGGCCCATGCAGGTTTCGAACCTGCGACCTTCACTTCATATCAAGTTTAAGTGACGCTCTCGCCATCTGATCTAATGGACCAAAGTACTGCTTATTTAGAAAATTTCATGTTATCACTAGCTATATTTGATTCATATAATAAAATTTAAAACAAAATTTTGGCCCATGCAGGTTTCGAATTTGTGACCTTCACTTCATATCAAGATTAAGTGACACTCTCGCCATCTGAGCTAATGAACCAATGTAATTATTATTTAAAAATTATCCAGGTTATCATTAGCTATATTATATTAATATAATAAAATTTAAAACAAAATTTTGGCCCATGCAGGTTTCGAACCTGCGACCTTCACTTCATATCAAGTTTAAGTGAATCTCTCGCTATCTGAGATAATGGACAAATGTAATTATTATTTAAAAATTATTCATGTTATCACTAGCTATATTAGATAAATAAAATTAAATTTTAAACAAAATTTTGGTCCATGCAGGTTTCGAACCTGCGACCTTCACTTCATATCAAGATTAAGTGACGCTCTCACCATCTGAGCTAATGGACCAATGTAATTATTATCTAAAAATTATTCATGTTATCACTAGATATATTAGATTAATATAATAAAATTTAAAACAAAATTTTGGCCCATGCAGGTTTCGAACCTGCGACCTTCACTTCTTATCAAGTTTAAGTGACGCTCTCGCCATCTGAGTTAATGGACCAATGTAATTCTTATTTATAAATTATTCATGTTGTCACTAGCTATATTAGATTAAAGTATTTAAATTTAGAATAAAATAATGGCCCATGCAGATTTTGAACCTGCGACCTTCACTTCATATCAAGTTTAAGTGACGCTCTCGCCATCTGAGCTAATGGACCAATGTAATTAGTATTTAAAAATTATTTATGTTATCACTAGCTATATTAGATTAATATAATAAAATGTAGAACAAAATTTTGGCCCATCCAGGTTTTGAACCTGCGACCTTCACTTCATATCAAGTTTAAGTGACGCTTTGCCATCTGAGTTAATGGACCAATGTAATTATTATTTAAAAATTATTCATGTTCTGACTAGCTATATATGTTTAATATAACAAAATTTAGAACGAAATTATGGTCGATATTTCGAACCTGCAACCTTCACTTCATATAAAGTTTAAGTACCGCTCCCGCCATCTAATCTAATGGACCAAAGTACTGCCTATTTAGAAAATATTCATGTTATCACTAGCTATATTATATTAATATAATTAAATTTAGAACAAAATTATGGCCCATGCAAGTTTCAAATTTGTGACCTTCACTACATATCAAGTTTAAAACAAAATTTTGGCCCACACAAGTTTCGAACCTGCGACCTTCACTTCATATTAAGATTAAGTGACGCTCTCGCCATCTGAGCTAATGGACCAATGTAATTTTTATTTAAAAATTATTCATGTTATCACTGGCTATATTATATTAATATAATAAAATTTAAAATAAAAATTTTGGCCCATGCAAGTTTTGAACCTGCGACCTTCACTTCATATCAAGTTTAAGTGACGCTCTCGCCATCTCAGCTAATGGACCAATGTAATTCTTATTTATAAATTATTCATGTCATCACTAGCTATATTAGATTAATGTAATAAAATTTAGAACAAAATTATGGCCCATGCAGGTTTCGAACCTGGGACCTTCACTTCATATCATGTTTAAGTGACGCTCTCGCCATCTGAGCTAATGGACCAATGTAATTCTTATTTAGCAATTATTCATGGTATCACTAGCAATATAAGATTAATATAATAAAATTTAGAACGAAATTATGGCCAAGATTTCGAACCTGCGACCTTCACTTCATATCAAGTTTAAGTGACGCTCTCGCCATCTGAGCTAATGGACCAATGTAATTCTTAATTATAAATTATTCATGTTATCACTAGCTATATTAGATTAACGTAATAAAATTTAGAACAAAATAATGGCCCATGCAGGTTTCGAACCTTTGACCTTCACTTCATATCAAGTTTAAGTGATGCTCTCGCCATCTGAGCTAATGGACCAATGCAATTATTATTTAAAAATTATTCATGTTATCACTAGCTATATTAGATTAATATAATAAAATTTAAAACAAAATTTCAGCCCATGCAGGTTTCGAACCTGCGACCTTCACTTCATATCAAGTTTAAGTGTCGCTCTCGCCATCTGAGCTAATGGACCAATGTTATTCTTAATTATAAATTATTCATGTTATCACTAGCTATATTAGATTAATGTAATAAAATTTAGAACAAAATAATGGCCCATGCAGGTTTCGAACCTGCGACCTTCACTTCATATCAAGTTTAAGTGACGCTCTCGCCATCTGAGCTAATGGACCAATGTAATTCTTATTTATAAATTATTAATGTTATCACTAGCTATATATTATTAATATAATAAAATTTATAACGAAATTATGGCCAAGATTTCGAACCTGCAACCTTCACTTCATATCAAGTTTAAGTATCGCTCCCGCCATCTGATCTAATGGACCAAAGTACTGCTTATTTAGAAAATATTCATGTTATCACTTGCTATATTAGATTAATATAATTAAATTTAGAACAAAATTATGGCCCATGTAGGTTTCGAATTTGTGACCTTCACTTCATATCAAGTTTAAAACAAAATTTTGGCGCATGTAGGTTTCGAACCTGCGACCTTCACTTCATATCAAGATTATGTGACGCTCTCGCCATCTGAGCTAAAGGACCAATGTAATTATTATTTAAAA
The DNA here is from genome assembly GCA_002897215.1 of Eschscholzia californica subsp. californica. NCBI lineage: Eukaryota > Viridiplantae > Streptophyta > Magnoliopsida > Ranunculales > Papaveraceae > Eschscholzia > Eschscholzia californica. The sequence goes on along the minus strand of BEHA01000901.1, from coordinate 99,208 downwards.
ATTATTCATGTTATCACTAGCTATATTAGATTAATATAATAAAATTTAAAACAAAATTTTGGCCCATGCAGGTTTCGAACCTGCGACCTTCACTTCATATCAAGTTTAAGTGACCTCTCGCCATCTGAGCTAATGGACCAATGTAATTCTTAATTATAAATTATTCATGTTATCACTAGCTATATTAGATTAATGTAATAAAATTTAGAACAAAATAATGGCCCATGCAGGTTTCGAACCTGCGACCTTCACTTCATATCAAGTTTAAGTGACGCTCTCGCCATCAGAGCTAATGGACCAATGTAATTATTATTTAAAAATTATTTATGTTATCACTAGCTATATTAGATTAATATAATAAAATTTAGAACAAAGTTATGGCCCATTTAGGTTTCGAATCTGTGACCATCACCTCATATCAAGTTTAAGTGACACACTCGCCATCTGAGCTAATGGACCAATGTAAATCTTATTTATAAATTATTCATGTTATCACTAGCTATATTAGATTAATGTAATAAAATTTAGAACAAAATTATGGCCCATGCCGGTTTCGAACCTGGACCTTCACTTCATATCATGTTTAAGTGATGCTCTCGCCATCTGAGCTAATGGACCAATGTAATTCTTATTTAGAAATTATTCATGTTATCACTAGCTATATTAGATTAATATAATAAAATTTAAAACAAAATTATGGCCCATGCAGGTTTCGAATTTGTGACCTTCACTTCATATCAAGTTTAAGTAACGCTCTCGCCATCTGAGCTAATGGACTAATATAATTCTTATTTAGAAATTAATCATGTCATCACTAGCTATATTAGATTAATATAATAAAATTTAGTACAAAATTATGGCCCACGTAGGTTTCGAATTTGCGACCTTCACTTCATATCAAGTTTAAGTGACGCTCTCGCCATCTGAGCTAATGGACCAATGTAATTATTATTTAAAAATTATTCATGTTATCACTAGCTATATTAGATTAATATAATAAAATTTAAAACAAAATTTTGGCCCATGCAGGTTTCGAACCTGCAACCTTCACTTCATATCAAGTTTAAGTGACGCTCTCGCCATCTGAGCTAATGGACCAATGTAATTCTTAATTATAAATTATTCATGTTATCACTAGCTATATTAGATTAATGTAATAAAATTTAGAACAAAATAATGGCCCATACAGGTTTCGAACTTGCGACCTTCACTTCATATAAAGTTTAAGTGACGCTCTCGCCATCTAAGCTAATGGACCAATGTAATTATTATTTAAAAATTATTCATGTTATCACTAGCTATATTAGATTAATATAATAAAATTTATAACGAAATTATGGCCAAGATTTCGAACCTGCAACCTTCACTTCATATCAAGTTTAAATATCGCTCCCGCCATCTGATCTAATGGACCAAAGTACTGCTTATTTAGAAAATTTCATGTTATCACTAGCTATATTAGATTAATATAATAAAATTTAGAACAAAGTTATGGCCCATTCAGGTTTCGAATTTGTGACCTTCACTTCATATCAAGTTTAAGTGACGCTCTCGCCATCTGAGCTAATGGACCAATGTAATTCTTAATTATAAATTATTCATGTTATCACTAGCTATATTAGATTAATGTAATAAAATTTAGAACAAAATAATGGCCCATGGAGGTTTCGAACCTGCGACCTTCACGTCATATCAAGTTTAAGTGACGCTCTCGCCATCTGAGCTAATGGACCAATGTAATTATTATTTAAAAATTATTCATGTTATCACTAGCTATATTAGATTAATATAATAAAATTTAAAACAAAATTTTTGCCCATGCAGGTTTCGAACCTGCGACCTTCACTTGATATCAAGTTTAATTGACGCTCTCGCCATCTGAGCTAATGGACCAATGTAATTCTTAATTATAAATTATTCATGTTATCACTAGCTATATTAGATTAATGTAATAGAATTTAGAACAAAATAATGGCCCATGCAGGTTTCGAACCTGCGACCTTCACTTCATATCAAGTTTAAGTGACGCTCTCGCCATCTGAGCTAATGGACCAATGTAATTCTTATTTATAAATTATTAATGTTATCACTAGCTATATATGATTAATATAATAAAATTTATAACGAAATTGTGGCCAAGATTTCGAACCTGCAACCTTCACTTCATATCAAGTTTAAGTATCGCTCCCGCCATCTGATCTAATGGACCAAAGTACTGCTTATTTAGAAAATTTCATGTTATCACTAGCTATATTAGATTAATATAATAAAATTTAGAACAAAGTTATGGCCCATTCAGGTTTCGAATCTGCGACCATCACCTAATATTAAGTTTAAGAGACACACTCGCCATCTGAGCTAATGGACCAATGTAATTATTATTTAAAAATTATTCATGTTATCACTAGCTATATTAGATTAATATAATAAAATTTAAAACAAAATTTTGGCCCATGCAGGTTTCGAACCTGCGACCTTCACTTCATTTCAAGTTTAAGTGACGCTCTCGCCATCTGAGCTAATGGACCAATGTAATTCTTAATTATAAATTATTCATGTTATCACTAGCTATATTAGATTAACGTAATAAAATTTAGAACAAAATAATGGCCCATGCAGGTTTCGAACCTGCGACCTTCACTTCATATCAAGTTTAAGTGACGCTCTCGCCATCTGAGCTAATGGACCAATGTAATTATTATTTAAAAATTATTCATGTTATCACTAGCTATATTAGATTAATATAATAAAATTTAAAACAAAATTTTGGCCCATGCAGGTTTCGAACCTGCGACCTTCACTTCATATCAACTTTAAGTGACACACTCGCCATCTGAGCTAATGGACCAATGTAATTCTTATTTATAAATTATTCATGTTATCACTAGCTATATTAGATTAATGTAATAAAATTTAGAACAAAATTATGGCCCATGCAGGTTTCGAACCTGGGACCTTCACTTCATATCATGTTTAAGTGACGCTCTCGCCATCTGAGCTAATGGACCAATGTAATTCTTATTTAGAAATTATTCATGGTATCACTAGATATAAAAGATTAATATAATAAAGTTTAGAACGAAATTATGGCCAAGATTTCGAACCTGCAACCTTCACTTCATATAAAGTTTAAGTACCGCTCCCGCCATCTAATCTAATGGACCAAAGTACTGCCTATTTAGAAATTATTCGTGTTATCACTAGCTATATTAGATTAATATAATAAAATTTAGAACAGAATTATGGCCCATGCAGGTTTCGAATCTGCGACCATCACTTCATATCAAGTTTAAGTGACGCTTTGCCATCTGAGCTAATGGACCAATGTAATTATTATTTAAAAATTATCCATGTTATCACTAGCTATATTAGATAAATATAATAAAATTATTAACAAACTTTTGGTTCATGCAGGTTTCGAACCTGCGACCTTCACTTCATATCAAGATTAAGTGACGCTCTCACCAACTGAGCTAATGGACCAATGTAATTATTATCTAAAAATTATTCATGTTATCACTAGATATATTAGATTAATATAATAAAATTTAAAACAAAATTTTGGCCCATGCAAGTTTCGAACCTGCGACCTTCACTTCATATCAAGTTTAAGTGACGCTCTCGCCATCTGAGCTAATGGACCAATGTAATTCTTATTTAGAAATTATTCATGGTATCAATTCATGGTATCACTAGATATATAAGATTAATATAATAAAGTTTAGAACGAAATTATGGCCAAGATTTCGAACCTGCAACCTTCACTTCATATAAAGTTTTAGTACCGCTCCCGCCATCTAATCTAATGGACCAAAGTACTGCCTATTTAGAAAACATCGCAAGTATATTCTGTTTTAATGAAAACATCATAACCATAAACCACTCTCTCTGCGCCAGTAAGGGCGTTCTCTCTGGAACAATGGGTTCTCATCGGAACACGTTAACAAATAGTACAGAAAGTACAGTGGAAGGAAAAGAATATGACTCCATAGTGGAACTCATGGGTGCGTTAATGGGGAATAAAGATGATCTCGAAGTTACATTTAGTAGGAATGATACCAAATCGAAAGATGACTGGAGGAAAAGTCTAGCCATCAAGTTGATTTCAGGAAGAACATACAGCTTGAATACGATTAAAGATATGTTGATTACTATGTGGAAGCCAATGGGGGACATTAGTATAAAGGAATTTTATGAATCTGCCTACCTCCTGCAATTTGAGAAGACAATAGATCAAGAAAAAGTACAAGATAATGCTCCCTGGTACATTCATGATGACTTGCTAATAATGGAGAAGTGTGAGGAAAATAAGATCCCGACAGACTACACTTTTCAGTATGCATTTTTTAACATACAACTCCATGGATTGCCAATTGAGTACTTGACAAAAGCAGCAATAGAGAAAATTTGTGCCAAACTCGGACCTACCAAAGAAGTTAAAGAAGAAGACGTCTCAAAATGGGGAAAGTATGCCCGAGTTAGATTACTAGTTGATACTCACAAAGCCTTACCTACAGAATTGACTGTCAATTTAACAGATTCAAGAAAGTGCAAAATCGACATTAAATACGAAAAGCTTAATAAATTTTGTCACTATTGTGGTAAACTAGGGCACTTATTGAAGACATGTCATACTCGCTCTGACATTCGAGATGCAATTTCAGACAGTTGGTCGGAAGAAATCCAAAATAAAGCTAAGTTATTACTGCAACCAAGGCTAAACGACTCAATCAAAGCTGAATTCAGAGGGAATTCGAGAGAAGAATACAAGTCTCGTTACACCGGCAGGCAGGGCAACCAGAACCAATCGGAATCGGAAGGAGCGACGAGATCAACAGAAATAAGGAAAGATTTGCCACAATCTAGTAAATCAGGAAATAACCTCAACTTACCTTCTATAGATGGAGTGACTTCGGGAAAGAAGGGTGATCCTAAACAAAAAATCAGATCTTTAGCTGTGACTAAGGAAATTCTAATCAGAAAATCAGTTGAGGAAATTGGAGAGAATATTGAGCCGACATCAAGTTACACAATCCCTAGTAAGTTACCTAATGAACTAGATGAGCATATTCAAAATTTAAACCCTAATCAAGGTGTAGACATGATGGACATCATACATGAGGCCCAAAACAATAGTAAGGAGTCCAACATTGAAGTGCTCTTAGCAACAGGGCAATTATTACATCCTGACGTAAACAAAACCGGACTAATTGAAAATAGGCACGGTGAGGATGCTGAAGCCATGATATTAGATAACTGTGTGATCCAACACCAAACCCAAAAAAGACAAAGTATTACTGAACACAAGAACAAGCAGTCTCACAATGGTTCGATGGAGGGGGAAAAAACAAGTAAACCATCTTGGAAGAGATTAGCCCGTACAGTTGGTGCAAATAATAAATTGAAGAAGACAAACACCATTGAAATAATGAAGAAGAGGAGATCTATCGAAATAAAAGGGGATGAGAATATAAACAAAAAGAGAATAAAATCAAATACAGAGAGCTCTGTAGAGCAATGGGCAGTGGCGGCCAGCCCTCAAAGGCCGCAGCTTCAATGATTGTATTTAGCTGGAATTGTCGAGGAGTGGGGAATGACTCGACAATTCGCACTTTGAACTCATTCCTCCAGGCAATCAAACCAGTCATAGTTTGTTTGTCTGAAACCAAGCTATCTCAAGCATCATCAATCAAATGGTTAAGTAAAGTGAAGTATAAAAATCATTACATAGTTCCTGCTGAAGGGTTAAGTGGTGGGTTATGGATGTTGTGGGAAGAGGGTATACAAGTTGAAATTATGAGCAGTTCGATGAACCATATTCATTGTCAAATTCTAGAACAAGGTTCACAACAACAATGGAGTCTATTGAGTGTATATGGACCTCCTAGGATCTCAGATAGAGGCAAATTTTGGGACTTCATGCGAGAGTTTCATACACAAACAAAAGAGCCATGGTGTGCAATTGGGGACTTTAATGCCGTAAGAAGTAGTACAGAGAAATGGGGTGGAAGCGGGTTTAATCGACAAGCAGCGTCACTATTCAGAGATATGATTTCAGCATGTGATTTAATCGATTTGGGATACTCAGGACCAGCGTATACTTGGGCAAATGGAAGAGAAGAAGGTGCACACATTCGAGAACGTTTGGACAGAGTATTGGCCTCGTCAGATTGGAGAATAAGATTTCCGGACGCTCATGTAAAGCATCTCCCGAGACTCAATAGCGATCACGCACCGATCATACTTCGGCTGAAAAGAGTAAGACCTCGAGGTAAAATGCCATTTAGGTTTGAAGCATTTTGGTTAGAACACACTGAGTTTGACAATGTGGTAGAAGAAGAATGGCGAAAACTAGAGGGCAATGTTATGCAAAAACTACCAAAATTAGCTGGTAAATTGAAAGAATGGAGCAAAGTCTCAGTAGGACAGTTATTCAATCAGATTGAAGCGCACAAGAAGAAATTGTTAGAGATTCAAGAAAGAGTACCGACAACTGAAAACATTGAAGAGGAAAAAGTTGTTAAAGAGAAAGTTACAGAACTATATATGATGGAAGAGAAATTTTGGAGTCAGAGAGCCAAAAAACAATGGATACAAGATAATGATCGGAATACCAAATTCTTCCACCTTTCAGTCTTGAATAAAAGAAGGAGGAACAATATTTTTGCTATAAGAATGGAAAATCAAAACTGGACGGCAGACCCGGTAAAAATCGCTAACAGATTTATTGATTACTTTTGCAGGTTCACAAGGGAAGAAGAAGTTACTCCTATCCCCCCATCTCTGAAGGTAGCCGAGAGCCCCCTAGAGGACGAAGCCAATAACAATCTTAGTCGTCCGCCGTCAGAGGAGGAAATTTTCGATATATTCAAGATGATGAAAGCCTATAAAGCGCCAGGACCTGACGGGTATTCGGCCTTATTTTATAAGAAGTATTGGAAGGTGGTTGGTGAAGATGTAACCAAACAGATACAATCTATATTCGAATCAGGCTTATTACCCGATAAATTAAATCATACCAACATAGCTCTCATTCCGAAGCTTCAAAATCCAGAAAATCCGATTGATTATAGACCAATAGCGTTGTGCAACGTACTATATAGGGTTGTTACAAAAATATTAACAAAGAGACTCAGCCCTCTATTGTCTGGATTAATCTCGCCAATTCAGAATGCTTTCGTTCCTGGAAGACAAATTACCGATAACATTATTGTAGCACAGGAGATGTTTCACTTCTTGAACAACACCTCAGCAAAGAATGGCGCCTTTGCACTTAAAGTGGACATGGCAAAAGCCTACGATAGGGTCAGTTGGGAGTTTCTGGGAGAAGTTTTAATCAGATATGGAATCAAAGGTAAAACCCATAAACTCATTATGAATTGTGTTACTACCACTACCTATTCAATTTTATTAAACGGCAGGCCAAAAGGGAATTTTAGAGGAGGACGAGGACTTAGGCAGGGATGCCCACTCAGTCCATATCTATTTATTCTTTGTTCTGAAACACTTACCAGATTGGTGGAACAAGCTGAATTGATCGGGTTATATCGTGGCTTACGGGTGAATAGATATGCTCCTATTGTAAGCCACCTCATGTTCGCCGATGATTTGTTCTTCTTCGGACAGTCGACTGAGACAAACATCCAACATCTAAAGCAAATCCTTGATCAATATGCAAGCTTCTCTGGGCAACAAATCAACTTTCACAAATCCTCTATTCAGTTTAGCCGCAATTGCAAGATGGAGATGAGAAGAAATATTATGAAAACAATGGGAGTAAAGGAGATGGAATTTGATGATAAATACCTAGGTAATTATTTATTGAAGCCTAAGCACAAAAGCATTTCATATGAATTCCTGATCCAAAAGTTGTCCTCAAAATTATCGGGATGGAAGATGAATTCGTTATCTCATTCAGGCAGAACCGTGCTTATTAAAAATGAATTAGCTGCTCTTCCAATATACTTTTTGTCCACCAACCTAGCACCAAAAAAAGTATTAGACGACATCGAAAGATACCAAAGAAATTTTTGGTGGGGTCACGAGGCGGACAAACGTAAGATGCATTATTTGGGATGGGAAACACTGCAAAAAGATATGAAACATGGAGGATTAGGAATCAGAAATATGCAACTAGTAAATCAGTCGCTAATTGGCAAGTTGGTGTGGAGGTTTCAAACAGAAAAAAATGCACTTTGGGTGCGTCTACTTGTGGCAAAGTATTTAAAACATGAAGACTTTTGGAAGCACGAAAGTAAAGGTTCTTCAACGGCGACGTGGAAGAGTATGTTGGAGATGAGACGATTTATCGAGGATGGAAGATGTTATATTATAGGCAACGGCAAAAACACTCGCATTTGGGAGGACCCTTGGATCCCCACCATTAGAGGGTTTCGGCCAGGCAGAAAAGAAAGTATAGGAGATGAGTATAATACCTATAGAGTAAGTGAACTCATCGATGGTTATAGAAAGCAATGGAAACCTGACTTGGTCAATATGATTTTTGACGAGATCTCCGCCCGAGAAATATTAAAGATACAGTTAGGCAATTTGGAAGAAGAGGATAAGATCATTTGGATACATACAGAGAAAGGGAATTTTACATCAAAATCTCTCTACCGGAGCTTAATAAACGAAACACCATCTTGTTCCAATTCAATCAATCCTTCGGTGAATGATGTCTCATGGGTAAAGTTCTGGAAGAAACTTGATGTTGCTCCAAGAGTCCAAATGTTTATTTGGAGACTAATGATGAATGCCCTCCCAACGAAAGTGAAAGCGCTTAAATATAGCCAACGAGAATCCAAACTATGTCAACTATGTTATGAGAAGGATGAAGACACTAACCACCTGTTCATGGAATGCAAATTTGCGAAAGAAGTTTGGTTTCGTTCACCGCTTGGCTTTCGGGGTGAGGCAGAGAAAACAATTGTTGAAGTGCTCCAACAATGGATCAATCATAAAATAGAAGATGAAGGTGTTCATTTGAGTTTTTACCTACTGTGGTACATATGGAAAACAAGAAACAAGAAAGTGTTTGAAAACAAAGTTCCGGAGAGTGTGAAGGTAATCGAAGAAGCCATCAACATGTGGTCTGACTTTCATAAAAGAGGAAGAACTGAAATCTCTCCTAACATAGCGAATGAAATTAAAGATGAGTCGAGCAAGACTTGGAAGCGTCCACAATCTAATAAACTAAAGATTAATGTCGATGGGGCACACAAAGAGTTTAAAGGGGCTGCAGCTGCTGTTATTCGAGATGAGAATGGTGAGTTTGTAGCAGCGAAAGCAATGTGGTTTCCTACTAGTTATCCTATAGAAACAGAAGCCCAAGCAGTTCTCGTGGGAATAAAACTAGCGATTCAGCTGAACATAAAGGAAATAGAGTTGGAAAGTGATGCGATTAATGTGATCCAAGCTTGTAAGGCAGCAGAGTCTTCGATCCCTTGGAAAATAAGAAACCTGATTACTGAGATAAAGAGGGAAGCAACAAAACTTGAAGCAATTACATTCCGACATATTTCGAGAACCGTAAATAGAGTCGCCCATGCTTTAGTTGAGAATGCCTTAGAATTCAAAATTTGTAAACAATGGATGGAGACAGAGATTCCACCTTGCATTGTTAGTCCATTAAGGTTCGATAGAACCAATATTGTAACCGACAACCCTATTGATTAATAAAAGGCGACAGCCACTTTTCATAAAAAAAAAATAGACCAAGAAATTGTTTCTGACACGGAAATTTTTTAAATTCCCGTTTAGACATTATATTCTATGTTGCTAAATATAGTAGATTTTTTTCATTTTTGTGGGACAATTCTCATACGTCTTTACGTGTGTTTCTTTCTGGTGACGAAGAACACGTGTGATTTTTAAATATATCACGTGGATATGACATAGACATTATATTTTTAGTTACTAGATAGTGTTTTTCTCATTTGAGACTATTCTCACAATAAGAATATATAGGATCAAGAACGTCAATTACGTGTTTACTTTTCTATTTACACAAAACAAAAGAAAAGTTTCACCCTCCTATAATGTTATGTTATGTGTGGGGGCGGATCGACCTCGACATCCGAATAATGAACTTGAAAACCTCTATTGAGACACTATTATTAACCTTTAAAAAGTTTTCTACTGTGTTGTATCCATTGGTATTTTACGATCAGTTTTTAGGTCAAATTGTTTGGAAATGACTAAATATACAACTAAACGAGTATCCAAAAGAAAACTTCAACTGCAAAATAATTTTGTGTTCTGAATGTTTTTAGGTTTCTGTGGCACTTCAAATATAAATTGTTTCAAAGCTAAAAAATACGAATTTTTCTGTTTTCTTATTAATTATGAAAGAGAGACAAATTATTATAATCAACAATGGAAAATTTGAGTTGTATACAATTTTTTTAGAAAAAACTAGGTGCTAACATGACAAACTACGATTTTCAGCAATAAGTTTATATATATCTTCATATCAATAGCGAAAAATATTTTATTTGACAACAAAAACTACGATTTTCATCAATTACTTGATATATATCTTCATGAGGTTCTTTTTCTTCAAATTCACCAAATTGAAGATGTCTTACATAAAGGAAAGAAAGATGAGCATCATACAACAAAGTTGATTGAGTTTTCAACGAAGATTCGTTGATTGATTTTTTTTTAAACGAAGAAGATAAAAGTTATGAAATAACTCAATCTTCATCTTTAAAATCAAATGTCAATGTTTCTAGTGACATTCATAATTCTCCTCCGAAAAACTTGGTGGTGTTTTTGATGCAAACGTCATTCGTCTCTACTTGGATCATCCTTCTTAGTTAAGTATAATAACGTTCACGATCTTTAGGGTCTTCTCATTCGTGATTTTTAGGATCTTTTTATTTGTAACCTTTGGGGTCTTTTAGTTTTGCAATATTATACCTTTTTCCCTTCACGATGTCTTTACTTTTATAAGTTTCATGTTGTAATTTACTTTAGTAAATCCATGTTGTACTCAAATGAGTCAAAACTCTCAAACCATGTAATGTATTGGATTAAATTTCTTTGTATGAATGAAAATTCTGGTTTTACTCAAAAAAAAAATTTTACTTACCAAAAATAAATTTAATCTTGAAATTTATTAATAAATTAAAAGAATTTTGTGAAATAGATAAAGGTGGATCAAGTATTAAATCGTAAGCATTGGAAGAAAAAATAAAGTACTAAATTGTAGGCATTGAAAGAAAAAATAAAACTAGAAGCGAAGATACGTTCATGGGCTCATGACCCAACTATAGCTTACCAACTAGGCAAAAAGTGTTTCATATAATAAATTTGCTTTTCTTTTTATATATAAACTAAGGTATAGCCCGTGCAGACGAAAGTTTTGTCAAGTACTTTAACTAGATTGATTTAATAGAGTGCATTATCGTTCTAGATTGATGAACTATTTTAGAAATCAATCTCGAACTACAAAATTTTCTCAAGATAACATCAGAAAGACAAAGATTTACGAAGTTTAAATACATGAGAGATTGTCGAAGGAGATCGATTTAAGGGAAGATGGCTGAAGCGAGGTCGATTTAGTAAAAGATGAAGTAGGAAAGAAACCCATGGACTAGGAAAAAAAAACAATTGAGTATGAAAAAAGTTTAACTTAATAAGCTGGACCGTACATTGATGGGCTAGGGAAAGAAATAATTGGGTAGAGAAAGAAATAGTTGAGTAGGGAGGGAATTTTTTGATGGGCTAGGGAAAGAAATCAATTGGGTACGGAAAGAAATTTAACTTAATCTAGACCGTACAATGATTTCCCTACAGTTTTTAAATCGAAAGACTATATTATAAATTTTGGGAAGAGCTGCTAGACAATATCTTTTATTAAAAAATGAGGTTTGTCCAAATCAGCATAAAACACTTCTGTTTTATTATATATTTTTCAAATTTTGTGCCTTGATAACTCCCCTCGGAGCTTGGGGCCAAAGCCACTGATTTGGTGGCTTTGGGCCTATGTTGGCCTTGATATCTAGTTATTAACCTTATATTTGCACACTCAATTACTGATTTAAACGAGAAATCCAAGTTAATTTTGATGAATCCAAATGTAGGAGGTTTTCATGATTCCAGAATCATTCATGTTGAAGCTAAAGTTAGTGGTATGTGATGATCCAAAAAATCGTCACCAGTTGACTGAGGTCAAGGAGCCAAGAGAAGACTGAAAGTCTGTGGGTCAACTCGCGTCAAGTCAGCAGGGAGGTTGAATCCGAAGGAGGACTGTCACTCAAGCTCATAATTGGGCGGTCGGCATGATTGTCCTGGTCGTCTTAAACCTTGCCCTAACTCAAATGCAACTAGGTTTGCCCCTTTGATTTACAAGAAGACTATGGGGTTCACGTAAGCAAACTCCTTACCTTAATCCCGAAACACAGGGAGGAAGAAACGTGCCTAAAATTTACCGACTTAATCCCGCATCGAATCAATGATCTCAGTTAGTGAGGATCTTAAATATTTAACTAACTTGGACTTCAAAAGTCTTCCAAAGAGGAAACATTTCCTAAAGAATCTACGAACTCGGAGACAAATCTATTAAGGATCCTCGAACAAATGAACTCGTAAATATCAAATATACTGTATAACTTCAAAAGGAAACCTTATTATCTTCTAACTACAAAAAAGTAATTTGAATCCAACACGGTGGATCTCGACCGACTCAATCACGCCGCCTAACAACAATCAACCAAACACAGTTTATAAAAGTTCATCAACTTGCCTCGAAGAAGGTAAGAACGCCAAGGTTCACTTAATACTCAATTCTTGAAACTCCAAGGACAATTTGACTGTCTTGAGCGTCGGAGAGATTTTCAAGCTCTTTTGCAGGTTTTCTGCTAGGTTCAAATGAGCAGGAGCGCAAGCAGGATTGATCGTAAGGGATTCAACGTATCAGTCTCATCAATTACAATGGGATCCAGCATCACGGATCCGTTATTCTGACTTATACCAGATTAAAATATTTTGACATCAACTATGTTTTTGTATGTGGATTGAACTAGAATGTTGATTCTCCAAGTAATTGTGTATGGTCTTCAACAAAAAGAAAAAAAAAAAACAAAAAGTAGTTGTGTACGGATTGGGAACACCCACCTTAAAACGCATTCACAACTATGTATACGCTCTTGATCAATAAAGGCTATCTGTTTGATTTGTCTAAGAGATATCTTCTTGATTGCTTGAAGTACTACCCATACCCGTGCCTATAACACAACGTTTTCATTGAACATTTTACATGTTTAAAGGCGATATGTATACAATGGTAGGCTTTAGTCTATGGTTGAATTTAAAGTAATTGGCATCCAACCGATACTCAATTCTCTATGTAGTGTAAGAATATGAATAACATGTAAGCAAATAAGCAATGAAAACAATATCTACGGGTAGAAATTGTAAGTGTGCATTGATAGTTACATCAACAATGCAAGAACCTTGTTATCTAGCTCAAATATAAAAGCACTCCTCCATTGCCCTCGGACAACAAATACAGAAGCCCATAAAGTGGCCCAATCAGCACTCCAAGATGTTTAGTATTTGTCTGTTTTAGTTAAAACTAAGGTTGTTTACTTAGTTTGTGTCAAACTTCATGTATTATTCTCATTTGCCTTCTGGCTTTAATATGAAGTCTGATTCCAAAAAAAAAAAAAAAAAAGTTGCATTCCCTTCTGAAAGTATGTGCATGGTGGACCCATATGAAGACAAGGTACAACTCCCAATCTCGTAGAAATTTAGTGTAGAAGCGGATATGTAATAAACCTAACATGAATGCCTGAAATACTATGGAGAATAGGTATCTAAAGGCTGAGTGTGTATGTATACAAATCCATTACACTAAATTGATGTTAGGAAAAATAACCTAATTAACTTGTTTAGGAATATGAAGATATACGACGTGCAAGTAAAAACAGAGACACCAAGATAATTTAACGTGGCAAAAAACCCCTCCAAACTAGAAGAAAAAAACCACGGGACCTAGTCCAGAAATCTTCCACTATAATGATAATAATGGGTTACACAATTCTTCCCTAAAGCAATATGGGATTAACCAATTCTTCAAGATGTGTAGAAGCACTCTTGGATAACAACTCTTCACCAAAACTACGGTGGATAAATTGAACAAAGAAATAAAGAAATAGAAATCTCTTACTCCTTAGGATTTGAACAAATCCTAGATTACCAATGGCTGAAAAAGATAACCACAGACTAAATTGCTTCACAAGATTAATAATCTTCTTTCTTTAAACCAATATTCTTCTTTTTCAATCTCTCTTGAAAGAACCACTTTAGAAATCTCTCTTTCTCTGACTTCTCTTTGATCTGAAAGTTGTGAATAATCTCTTCCCTTTCATTCCCTTTTATAATGATAAATAGGGAGGTTTACCAATAGAAACATGAAGTCCTTTTTAAAGCTTGAAAAAATAGAAGTTTCTATTTTTATCCCCAAATAAATAAGGGAAATCCTATTTCAACTAGGAGTCCTTTTATTATAAGGAGGGACCTCAACAATTGACTCGGTTCTGACTAGCCAAAAAACAAAAACGTTTGCTCAAGCTTACACTCGAGCATAATGCTAAGAGAGCCAAAAATTGAGTCCGATCACTGGAAAAATGTTGATGTGTCCATCTCATGTTAGCCCATGTGAAGAGAAAAACACCAGGCTAAATTTGAGCCGACTACATAGCATTCAACCTATTTCGTGTCATTTAGAATTAGGGGCCATGGGTTGAAAGTCCAAAAGTTAGGAAACATTCGGTCCAAGATCCACCCTTAAAGATCTATAGATTTTTAGTCCTTTGTCTAAAATACCAAAATACCCTCAGTTAACAGATTTTATACATCTGGTAGTTTGTGCAATGCATCTGGTAGCTTGTTTAATGCATCTGGTAGTTTGTATATTGCATCTGACAGTTTGTACAATGCATTTTTAAATATGTAATCCATTTTAGTCTAAGATTTTAGGTTCTTAGCATATGAAAAATTAAGTTACGAACTTGACTTTGTAAGAGTCTTAGATGTAATGCATTTCTAATTCAATGTTGATATATTGTATCTGGTAGTTTGTACAATGCATTTTGAAGTGTGTAATTGCATCTGGTAAATTGTACAAACTATGTGAATAATGTACAATAATTCTAAAAATGCATGGAGAATCATAAGTAATGTTTGAAAAACATGATGAGCAACGTAAGGTACAAGTTCGACAATGTTAAAGTAATGGTTGAATTATAAAATACAAATGAAATATACATTGTATGTAATGTATGGTACAACTAATACAATGCGACAATAATGGCTAAAATATAAAAGAAGCTTGAAGAAAATACATTGTATTATCATTCCTTACACATTCTTAAAAATGTACATATTGTAAATCATTAGACAATTAGAACATACATTTTAAAAAATGTACAATCTATCTTAATATTGTACCACACTATCTGAATAATGTACCATAATTCTGAAAAATGTGTACAAAATTATATGTATAGAGGGGTAAAGTTGGAAGAAAAAAAAATTCTCTACAAATGAAATTTAGTACATTAGGATCCGTTTTTGAACTAGATATGGACTTATAGTTTTTTTTTTTTTTTTTGTTAAGAGACTTATAGTTTGTTTTTGGACTTTTGATTTATTTTAGGAGATGGATAGACTATCTATACCAATAAAGTCTTGTTTTTGGACCTCCCACCCATTATTTGTTAGAATTATCCTCTGTAAGATTTCAACAAGAAAAGAAAAAAAAATCCTCTGTAAGAACCCACAAGCATGTCAACACAAAAAGACAAGAAAAGAAAAAAACCCACAAGCCACATATGATATGAGTATGACACAGATGATGTGAGGATGACGGTACAAATCCCCGATTAATTATCTGGTGGATAATGTCGACCCATGATAAGTGGAAAATTGCAATACGTCCATTTTACTTATCCTCTTCTCTCTCTCTAAAATTCTTTCTCTGTTTGTGAAGAACAGAGTGATACTCAATGTTCATCAGTGTTGCATCATCAGCATCACTAGTAGTTGGTACTTCAATCACAAGCCTTCCATTTATTAGAAACAATGATACTTCTTCTTCTTCAAATTTTGATTCTATAATAAGATACCCACCATATCTTTCTTCCACTTTCTTCTTCAAAACCTATTATTCTTCTCTCCAACAAAGACCTCCTCCTTTCCCTCTTAAGGTTTTTTCTGTCTCCGGTGGCACCGACACCACTAAACCCATCGTTGAGCCAGATGCTGGAGGAGTAGGAGGTCAAGATGGACAGGTTCCCAGACAAGGAGAAGAAGAAGATTCAGTCACTTCCATTGACGATCTTAAACAAGCTCGGGTGTGTTTTCTATTTTCTTTCTTTTCCCCAAATTCAACCTCTTTCTCACTGAATCATAGTATGTTATACCTTTATGGTAAGTTCATATTTTTGTATCAATTTCTTTTGGAAAGAGGCAAAAATTCAATTCAATAATGTCGTAATTCCTTCTACATTAGATACTATTAATTGGTTTCAATTAGGTTTAGTAACTGGCATAGATTCTAATGTGGTATCATGAGAGAAATCTGCAATTTTCTCAATAAGACCATATCAGCTTTTGATTATTGTTGACAAAAATGAAAGTAGTTCCTTTTGATTTATAATTTCGATACATATAAATCGAAGTAAAACAGTACTTATGCACGAGTATGGATGTGAATATGTGATCATTAGGAATCGCATTCCAAAATAATGTCCGGTACACGAAATGAACCAGGAAGCACATTGTTATTCCTCTTAAAGGGAGAATCCTAAACCCTAGGGGAAGGTGGGTTTTGTGATATCATATCCTTTGGAATCCTCGATCAAATAATCTACGTACAAAATCAAATTTTACCAGTCCTATTTCTGACCAAACCATACAATAGAGTAAGGTGTTGCCGATTACAAGGAATCTCGTTATGGGATTGTTGTTCCTGGTATCCGTGTTGAACTGATGTTTGTCGAATTTTGAGCAAATTTTGAACTCCTAGATGTTTTATACCTTACTAGTGTCGACTCGAAGTTAGCAGTTGAGAGCAGGCGTGTTGCTACTTTTATAGGTTGGCACCTTCCATATGAAAGTTGATCTTCATTTCCTTTATGGAATGAACTATAAATTTATTATTCACTCTGCTCTAATTCTTTCTTGATAGCTTAGTTCTTAAAGTACTATTCTCTAGGCTTAATACATATTATGATCTAATACTTAGTTTCTGCAAAGAGGTAGAGATCTGCTGATTGGAAGGCAGCAAGAGCTTATAAAGATAGTGGAGCCATTTTTGAGGGCAGGGTTGAAGGATTCAATGCAGGAGGCTTGCGGGTTCGGTTTTATTCAGTTCTTGGATTTGTTCCTTACCCATTGCTGAGTCCTTCATATGCATGTAAAGGTATTGTCTTTCTGAAATTATAGTTTTTCATTTAGCAGGTTTTGCTGTCAACCAGCTTCTCATTAGTGGAAGTGATTTTTGAATAGATGGGCAAATGTGCATACTTTTATTTATTTGACCTTATACATTGTCAGTTTGTGGCTAATGATTATGAGTTATAACTTAATGCTAGCTTTAGTCTGAAATTATTGAAACAAGCAAAGAATTTGAATATCGACTTCAATCATACGATATCTTTCAATTTATATCATTATAACTAGTTACAAGGTAAGGTCATGTACTCATGTGCACCAAAGACCACTATGACATAAGCCAGTTGGTTAAAGTCTGAAGCATTGGAGGCTTACGATTAATATGTATGATGGTATCCGGTTGGAATCATAAGTTACAACTGATTGTTGCTATCTTCGATGCACATATCTCATAACAGAGTTGCGGGTAGCTTGTTAGGAACTGAGACTACTTAAGGTTCTAATCCGTGTCATTTTGCCATCCTATGCAATCCATGTTTTAAGGTTGTAGTTCTTCTCTTATTTTTTCTTGTAACTGTTAGATACCCGGTACTTAAAACTAAAAAAACTAAAAAATCTGATATCTATATGCAATAAATTGGAAAGGTTGCGGAAACTCCAACTTCAGATATCTCAAAAGTCAAAACTACTTTTCCTTGGCAAAATTGCTCACAGATACTCTATGATCGGCTGATAGCGATTTCAGTTGATCAAAACATGATAATCAGATAGTTTAGTAATAGGGAAATGATAGAGTGACTTAGAAATTGGTACTTAGAGGATGACATGTTTCCTCATCTGGAAACAAAAGCGGTCCCCACCGTAGTCAAACTTTGAAAAAACCTTGTCTTTTAGGGAATTCCACGTCATTATGTCACCCTCCGAGTCATCCTCTAAGTCACTCTAGCATCTCCCTTAGTAATATAGATTCACAATCTGTAAGGGGAGTGAGAAAAAGATAGTCCCACATTGATTTTCTCTAGAGTCTCTTTTGTAAACTTTATAAATAACATCTCATATAATAGTTTAGATCACTCAATGCATCACTGTTTCTTGACTTAATAGTTATCCATTCTTTTTATACAAGCATCCCTTTTTCGACTCTCTCGTGGTCATGGTTTGATTTTTAGTTAAAAACTAATAGGCTCTTATTTGAATTTGCGTACCTACTTTTCTAATATTTGTAATTTTTTTCTCACATTGTCGGGAGGTATGTACATACCTAACTTACTTATATTGTGGTTATAATGTTTCGTGCAGAACCACATAAATCCATGCAAGAGATTGGAAAAGATCTTGTTGGTTTACCTATTTCTCTGAAGGTTCACGACTTTTCAGTTCGAACATTTCTGAAGTTTTATTTGTATTTCTCTTTAGTAGACATTTTCATGCCATCAATTGTATTTTGAGTTATTGTTTGAACTTGACGATTCTGTAAACATTTCAATTTCATATTTTGCGGACTGCATGATCCTGGAAACAGAACCACAAACTTTTAGAGGGGCACTGGTCCATATAGGCTACTAATTCTATGAGCTAATTAGTCTATCCCCGAAAATATTTGTACCTATTAGCCCGCTTAGACAAATCGGCTATAGTATGGGTTAGCTTACTAATGATTTCGTTCCTGCGTAGTTCATGTCTCACTTTCATGTCCTCTCTTTAGCAGGATCCGAACTTCATTACAACCTTAATCAAGTACATATCTTTGAAGTTATGTTAATTTGGGCATCCTGACAAGCTTTGGGGCTCTCGGTAGTACAAATGTACTATGATAAGTTAGCAGGACCCATTTCTATCTTTCCAAACTTCAATATGATCTAACACTAAGGAAAATAGTTCTGGGAACTCAATAAGGTGGAAATCAAACTGAAATACGTGAAATATTGCATATTATGCATAAATAGATTTGGATGATGGAATTTATATACAAGGTGAACTGAAAGAGTTGTGCTTTTCCAACAGAGACATAGTGATATTTACTTATAGTGTTATTGTATTAAAAATGCTAATCTCGAATTCACTCATCAATCTTCTGCAACTCGCTATCTTTTCCCTCATTCCTTTTCTTTTCCTTTACGGGAAACTGCTGCTATAGAAGATTGTTTTGTTTCAAAATTTTCGCTTCAAACTCGGTTTCTTTGTGGAGTTGAACTTTGAAGTTCTGGCACAGGCATAATCTATTCGTTTAGAAACTCCGTTCCCAAATAACTATCTGAAAATAGACTTAAAGAAACATTGTAACTAAATTCATCGTCAATTGATTCCAAATGAAGATTCTTTGGTGGATATAAGTGAAAATTTAGTACCATGCTTAACTGTTAATAAATGGTCAACTTTGTACTTCTTTAGGTAGTACAAGCAGATGAAGAAGAGAGGAAGTTGATCTTCTCAGAAAAGGAGGCGAATTGGGTAAAGTATTCGGGACAAATTAAAGTAGGGGATATTTTCGAAGCAAGAGTTGGTTCTGTTGAAGACTATGGTGCCTTTGTTCACCTACTTTTTGCTGACGGTAACTTTAAGTTCTGAAACTTGTAGTATTTCATTCTAACTTCAAGCTTCTAAAGAAATTCTCCTTTTCATTTTTTATCTTGCCTAGTTACCTTCATAGTGTCTGCTATAGGTGACTGAATCGTGGTGCAGGTAATTATCATATTACTGGACTTGTACACGTATCTGAGGTCTCGTGGGATTTGGTTCAAGATGTCAGAGATATTTTAAATGAAGGTGATAATGTGCGTGCAAAAGTTATTCAAATAGATAGGTGAGTTCCAACGTTCAATTGTATGATCTTTGCCAAACTGAGCAATATTTTATGGAGTGTGGGCGACTCACACCAGCCTTCTAGTCCGCCTCGTCATGTTACTCTAAATCTACACGTCCTCCTCACAACGCTTTTTTATCCAATGACAACCTTGTATATGTTTATTGCGTCGTTCTTCTCTAATAATATAAGTCACATATTGAAGAATACGGTTCATGTTAGGACCACTTTCCAAGTTTTCTCTTATCGTTTCTTACAAAAATGACATGGTAAAATAGCAGAAACATACTTTAGTCTTCTCATTTTGTTAATGAACTCCTAATAGATATCTTCTTCGATGTCCATGACTGTTTTTTAGCTAAGCGTTTCCCACTTCTTTAGACTTGCATTCTTTTCTTGAGTTTCAATTGTTTCTTGTATTATCTAGAACTTTTCTTCTAGTACTAACAATAATAATAACATGGGATATGATCTAACTCGATTATGCAGGCAAAGGTTGAGACTTACTTTGTCAATCAAACAGTTGGAAGAGGATCCTCTTCTAGAGACATTGGACAAAGTGATACCTCAGGTGAAATTCATATAACCATGATTTTGTATTATCTCTTTCTTTCTTGGAAAGCAGGACAAAATTCATTTCTTGAAATTCCACTGTAGGATGGCCAGTTAGGGTTTGATTCTTCTACAGATCCCAGTCAATTGAATATTGAACCTCTTCCAGGACTTGATAGCATCTGCAAAGAGCTTTTACAAGAAGATGGGTAAGGTTTCTTGTTGCTTATTCTTGCATCTTAGATTTTGTTTTCGAAATGTTTGTCGGAAATATATTCATAAACTGCGTAGAATATAGCCGATCGATATGTTAAATGATGGTTCTGAGACTACAAAACCAATGTACTTGATTTCCTGTAAATCGAATCAACCTGTAACCATCACAGAATAGTGGCACATCATTGAATCATCAATGAAAATTTAACGAAAGACTTCCCATCATTTATTTGTTTGCAGTTGTGAATATACTCACTTTAGTTTCATATTGTAAGGGATTTTAAGAACTGCTTCAAATACAGAATGAAGACGCGTAGCTTGTTTGAACCTTAATATCCACGAGCTTACAGTAATCCGTATCTTTTCTTGTGGATTTTCATAGCCCTGATGAGCAAAACTTATTTTCATTTGTGCCCTATACTCCTATTCTTATGACAATCCCTTTTGTTAGTTTGAAAGCTACAAATGTCTAATGTTATTGACAGCTTAGACCCGGTGTCTGCTGTGTTGGGATCAAGTATTGTTCTTATGACAAAAGGCTTACTTTTTAACTTTTGGCTGTGTGATTTTCTAAAAAAAACGACAAGGTAGTATATGTTGGTCACTGTTTAAGATTTCATCAATCTTGGTGGTACAGTATAAGTGAAGTGAGAATCAGTCGACAAGGCTTCGAGAAACGTGTTGTTTCACCCGATTTGCAGCTCTGGCTTTCAAATGTAAGTTGCTTATGCTCTTCTTATTTAACTCCTAATTTCCAGCTTAACCGAGTATTGCATATTGTCATGTCTGCTTTCCTAAATATGCTCATTTCACATTAACCACAGGCACCGGCTGTCGGCAATCAATTTATCCTCCTTGCTCGAGCAGGTAGACAGGTTTGTTCCGACTTCTACTGCTGTTCATGAAGTCACTTTTCACCGTTTCGACATAATTTATACTAATAATAGACCAGTTTTCCGGCTTCTTTTAACCAAGACCAACAGGAAATCAGGTCTTCCACCCAATTCCCTGTCACTTCTTAACACATTTAAACAACTCGTTGGTGGTAAAGACCTTGTATAAGTCTCACAAGACCGATATTATCTGTTCGTAAACCTTATTGGTCACCTCTGAAGAGTTTGATCTTGTCCTGCAGATAAATATGGAGACAAAAATCTGGACCATAAGAAAATAAAAATCAAACTAGTTTCCTCTATACCAAATTCTTACAATTTTTTTCTCTTTCACCTTGTATACTTATTTATGGATCAGGTTCAAGAAGTGCATCTAACAACTACACTTGATCAAGAAGGTATCAAAAAGGCGTTGCAGCGAGTATTAGAACGTGTACCGTGAACGTTACCAAGTTCAGTTTTTCGGCATATAAGAGGCTGCCTCTTGCGCATCCCCTCTGTTGTTGGTAAAGAATCTGTATTAACTATAAGTTCAAATGCTGTACAGAAAATGATTTAATCCAAACGAGAACCACATTTATCTATATACTAGGTATGGGGTGTGCCTCCGGCACGACCAATTCCATTGAACATGCAATCCAGATGAATTCGCGTGGTGGCAGAAAATATTTTGGTGGTCTTGTTCATGATTTTTTACTGGCAAATAAACTTAAATTAGTTTTGAACGAACAAATAATTCTTTTCAAAAAGTAGTGGTCTTCTTAAATTGGTCAAAATTTTCTTATTAAATTTGTAAAAGTTGAAGAACTTAGAGAGAGACATGGTGGAGGGTAGATTAAAGTAAGAGAGATTAAAATAATGATTAAGTTCAAAGATACCAGCCAGATCATTAGATAGATGTTGAAATACATCTAACTTTTTTTTTGGTGAAAAAAAATACATCTAACTTGTTATAAACAAAAAGATAAAAGAAAATTTTCCTGAAATACATAAAAAAGGGAGAGAGAAGAATGTAAAAATGTTCATGTAAGTATAAATATCCGACGACAAACATGAATTAATTTTAAACATTAGTTTTGTTTGTGCACAAAGTGGAATTTTTCCACTCTCTCTAATATGCTTCGTACCACTTTATAACTTGCTTTTGTACAATTTAAGCTCCACCATGAAATACCATAAAAACTCAATAACAACAAACATTTTAGGTTGTGTTTGATATCAGGGAAACAATTTCATGTAAATAAAAGAGTTCAATGGAAAGTCTTCCACGGAATTTATTCCTTAGAAATAAGAGTTCTTTTGTTTAGTAGTCATTTATTATTCCGCGGAATTACGAACTCTGTTATTTGGTTGACGACCAACTTCTACGAATATAATAATCAATTAAGAGTTTTTATTTACTCTTTATGTAGTCAAAATGATACTTTTTTACTTTTATGTTATTAAAATTACATTTTCATTCTTATGTTGTCTAAGTTACATTTTTGCTCTTATGTTTTAACTTATATTCTTACCCCTATGTTGTAAAATTATTTAACCTTGTGTCACTTTGCTAATTTAAGAGTAAAAATGTCATTCAGACCACATAAGGGTAAAACTGTCATTTTCATATTATATGAGGGTAAAAATGTCATTTAGACCACATAAAGGTAAAAATGTCATTTTGATATTATAAGAGGGTAAAAATGTCATTTGGTACTATACGAGGGTAAAAATGTCACGTTGACAACATAAGGGTAAAAAGGTCAATTTGATATTATAAAAGGGTAAGAATGTAATTTTGCTATATAAAGCAAACTATATTTTGACAACTTTGTAAACATGTCATTTGGTCAGAAGCACAAAAATGTCATTTGCCCAATGTATAAGTAAAAATTTATTTTGCTAAATTTTATGGGTCAAAATATCATTTTAAACATATATGGAGATAAATATTAGGTTTCAAGTATCCGAATATATTAAAATATTTTTATTTTGATTTAGGGATATTTAATGTTTCGGTCAAGGATAAGTACCGGCTTTAGTGTTTGGGTCACTAGTTTGTCCGTTGTAGGGTCTAGGTCACGGACTAACCATTGACCCCGTTGACTGTTGACGAAAGTTAACTACCGTTCAAATTCAATGGAAATTAAACGAAATAACCAAACATATTTACGTTAGGTTGACGGAATAAATCGACGACCCAGATACGATAGGAACGGACGGTCAAATTTAATGATTGAAATGGGTTGTTAAGTGGATTTCCCGCGGACAGAATTGGGGATTTTGTTAAATCCTAGCGTTTGTGCGATTTGGGAATTCTCGGCTTAGGGTTCTTGCGATTTGGGAGATTTTGACTGTGAAGGGTTCGTGTGAGCTTAAGGGTTACTTCGAAATCATATTGTTAGGGTTTATAAGGCAGAGTAAGGTAAGTGTTCTTCAATGACTTCTTAGTTGACCTAATTTCTGTTTACAAGTTATCCGTTTATGTTTGAAAGATATCGAACTTAAAAATCTTTCCATTTGTTGGACTAAAATATGAATGATTAACAAGTTATTGATTACTAAGTTAGAGTTAGGCTAATCATTATTTCATTTCTGTTTCCGATTGATAAATGTGAGTTTTTCCAACTTTTTCTGTTTAGAAACTCTTAATGTAGGTTTTCCATTTATTCCATTTTCAGATATTTAATTCCATGTTTGAAATTTTGAAACTTTTGTACCGTTTTTCCATGCTTCGAAGCTGTTGTGTTGTTTATTATATGTGGTTGTTGTTGTGGTTGTAAGTTTCAAAGCTTTTGTATTGTTATATTATGAATAGCTTTGCAAAAAAAAAAATGGTGGGGTCTACCTCTAAAGAAATAATTAACAGTAAGGGTAAAGAAAAATGCTTGGGTAAACAAACTAAAACAAAGGGCATTGACTATGTGTCTGAGGAAGAGATAAATTGGCTTCCTATCATAGATTTTGTTAGAAGGTGTGAAGATCAAGTTGCCAAAAGAGGTTCATATACAAATGTGTTAATTAGTGGTGTTGAAGATGATGAAGAAGATGGTATTGAACCAGATGAGGAATACCATTCTGGAAGAAGCAGTGATGGTGAAGAATCTGTCCCCACAGATGCAGATGATGAAGATGAGTTTGTAAGAGAAGATTCTGATTGAGAAGATTTGTTCAATGCAGACTTTGTCAGTAGATCACAAGATGTGTATGATGAGGGAACACATGAGTTAGGGGACACAGACGAGTTATTCATTGGTATGGAATGACAAAGTGTCACCCACTGTAGAGATTTTTATCAGGGCTTACTCCATTTCAAAGAAGTTTGTGACAATTAAAGTAAGGAATCACTCAACTCAACAAGAGTATAAGTGTAAAGATCCAGACTGTGAGTGGAGAGTGTATTACTCTGTATTGCCAGACAAATAAACCTTTAGACTTAGACTGGTGTTTTAAGACACACTTGTAAAGGGCTTAGGGATTTAAAAAATCCTATGGCAAACAACAAGTGGGTGGCAGATAAGGTTCTTGAAGATTTGAGGGAAAACATTAATCATAAACCCAAAGACATCAGAAAATCATTTTGAGAAGGCACCATGTAAGGATCTCATATTGGACAGTTTGGTTGACCAGACACAAATACCTAGAGAAGATCTTGGGTGTTTTGAGGAGTCTTATAAGATAGCACCAGAATGTTGTATGCATGTACTTATATCAAACCCTGGTAGTGTAGCCACCTGCAGTAGAGATGATAGATTTGAGCAGTTCAAAGCTATGTGTGTTGCATATAAAGCAAGTTTAGATGGATTTGTTATGGGTTGTAGGCCTATTTTAAGTTTAGATGGTTGTTTTTTGAAGGGGAAGTATCAGGGTATGTGTCTTAGCATAATGTCACTTGATGCTAACAATGGTTTGTTTCCTATTGCTATTTACATATGCAAGAATGAATGCAGAGAGACATGGACTACATTTCTGAGGACTGCAAGTGGCTATCTTATGCTACATCCAAAACCCCTAACAATCATTTCAGACAGACAAAAGGGTTTGATTGGGTCAGTACATGATGTGTTTGGTGAGGTGAATCATTTCCAGAGATTTTGTTTCAGACATATGTATAAGAACTTCAAGAAATTTCACCGAGAACAAACCTTGAGACTATCACTTGGAAGGCTGCATAAATTATAGCAAGAGTGAGTTCAAGTCATATATGGAAGAGTTAGAGAAGGCAAAGAAAGAAGCAAGGCAATGGATGGACAGAGAACGCCCATCTCAATGGGCAAGATCACATTTTGATGTTGCATCAAAATGTGATCACATTACTAACAACTTCTCAGAGTCTTTCAACTCTTGGATTCTTGAGTCAAGAGCTAAACCAATATGTAAGTTTGTGGATGCATATCAATGTATGGTAATGAGATTGTTTTATGACAGGAAATTGAAAGGGGGACAATGGGATGCGAATGATATGGTTCCCAGAGTGAAGAAGGTTATAAATGATCACAAACGAAACTACCACTTATATCAGACTTAGCCATCCACATAAACAAAGTGGAAAGTTGATGATTACAAGGAGATGTCATGGAAGGTTGACCTTCAACAATTGACATGTACTTGTTGTGTTTGGCAAGTGTCTGCATACCATGTGTTCATGCTATTGCAGTAATTCTTCCAAATTATGGACTTTCTAATGTTATGAAGTAAGTTTATGTACTTAATGTTGTGCCCAATCGGGGTTAATGTGAACAATATGAGTAATCCAAGACAAGCAACAAGAACAGTAAAGAACAATCAAGAACAGAACACAGAGATTTACGTGGTTCGGTTGTGAGACCTACTCCAAGGCGACAACGGCGCGATGATTTCCACTATGATAAGCAAACAAGTTTACACAAGAGATTCGTGAGATTGTGTCTTACTGATATCTCCTTAGGGTTTAGTTTATATAGCCACTAAAACCCTAATCCCACCGCCTCACCGACTCTCTCTTTACAACCGACATGATACACGGATAACACTAATCACCGACATAAGCCTAGCTTCGCATTCCAGCTCTGTCTCGGAGTCCAGCTTTGCCTCAGAGCATTGCTTCGCATACCAGCTCTGTCTCAATAATTAGCTCTAATGGGTCCAAGCTTCGGTAGGTTGTACCGGGTTCGATACCAATCCATATTCGAGTCACTTCTAACACTTAATATGATGGTTACTTATGTTATGGGGTAAGTTTATGTACTTAATATGATCTTATTTTGACAGGTATTTAGATCAATCACACACTGTAAGTGCATACAGGAAAAGCTACCAGGATCACATTGAAGCATTAAACCATACATCAGAATGGGGGAGAGGTAATCATTTGCATCTTATAATATGTTATAAAGTTTAGTGTATTGTGTACTCACTTTAATGTTACTTGTGTAGCCAACATACAATGTGAAACCACCACCCCTTGTAAGACCAGCAGGAAGACCAGGAACTCAGAGAAGAAGGGACAGAGATGAGCAAATTGGAGTTGTAAGAGATAGGAAAATGTGTGGAAAGTGTAAGGAATATGGTTACAATAGGAGTACTTGCAAAGGTGCACCAGCTACTATAGTTTAAAGCTGCTGGAGTTGATTCAAATGAAGGCCCACATATAAGACACCAGACTACACAAGTTGTTGGTGAATCAAGTGGCAGAGGCAATGTGAGAGGAAATGGTACTGGTTCAGTTGGTTTGAGTAGAGGCATTGGTTCAGTTGGTCTTGGCAGGGGCATTGGTTCATTTGGTTTGAGTATAGGCATTGGTTCAGTTGGTTTGAGTAGAGGAAGGGGAGCTGGTCCAGTTGGTCTGAGTAGCGACAATGGGAGAGGAAGGGGAACTAGTCCAGTTGGTCTGAATAGAGGCAATGGAAGAGGAAGGGGAAATGGGAGAGGAAATGCCATTGGTCCAGTTGAACCATCTCAAACCTTCACCCAAACAATTCAAGAGTCTCAGATCACACAACAATCAGAGATATCACAAGGTAATCAAAACTAAAAGCAAAAGTTGACCCTTTACGCAGAAGTGGAAGAATTGGTTTCAAAAGTAATCCTACTCTGAATGGGAAGACATTTGTCATTGACTCTGACTAAATTGGGCTGTGTTCTAAAACTTGGCTAAGTATTTTGTGTAGTTAATGTTGATTTTGAATGGTTTCTTGTGTTAGTATTTTGAATGGGATCTTATGTTAGTATGGTCACAGTGGGATCTTATGTTAGTACTTTGAATGGGATCTTATGTTAGTACTTTGAATGGGATCTTCTGTTAGTACTTTGAATGGGATCTTATGTTAGTACTTTGAATGGATCTTATGTTAGTACTTTGAATGGGTTATTCAACTCTTGTTTTGAATTCTACTCTTAACAACAATTTCATTGATATACTAGTAGTTCATAACATATTCATATTCATTTGTTTTGATTTTTCAATACATCTTCAAGCCACATAAATCCTGAGCATGATGGTTTAGTGCATGAAAAAAACTTCATTTCACAGCTATGAGCTCTGCCACTATCCTAGTTTCATTTCTACATTACATGAGTTTCTAACACATCTAGTAAACAAGATAGGACGGTTACTTACATGGTGTTCAAATGAGTTACAATGGTAGCACTTGAGCATCTTTGACTTGTTCATAAATTCCTCACATAATTCATCCATATGTAGACCGAGTGTGTGCCTGCCTTTTCCCCTCAACAAGGATTGTTGCTTGGTGGTTGCTTCATGTTTGACAATTGCACCTGACAACCACTCAGAAATCCCACATTTTTCACATCTCACAAACTTTTTCCCTTCATTTTCATGTGAATGTGAAACCCCTATATGCATCATACCCTTGCATCCTTGTTTAGAACATGGGCATCCATCCCATGGGCAGTCTCTTGCTTTATGATCAATATCACCACAGTAGTAGCATTTTGAGAATGAAGACGACCCAGTTGAATTTGCAATAGCTTCATCTAACCATTGGAATCCATCACATGAAGGAAATTGACATTTTAGATACTTTTTCCCTTAACAAGTGTTCCTTCAAATTGCAATACCATTGTAATACCAAGGCATCTTCTTGATGGGCCTAAAAGGTTACCCTAAAAGGTCTCCACCCGCAAGTATACGGGCGTCAAGTAATAGTTCTGGTAAGACCGGTTCGTTCATCAGAGACTAAGTTAAACTAAAATCTAACCTTAAAACTATTGAGATTTAAAAATGGTTTGATTGAGGTAAAATAAAATAAAATATAAAACTCAAAAATAAATAAAGAAATAAGTCGGTATTCAGAAAAAGGGAACCTAGGGTTTTCGAATCCGTCTTCCTAATAATTCTAACGACAATTTAATTTTGATCTAATTAGAGAGTTCTTTATATAACTCAGGTTTTAGTCCATGAACGGTCTAAAAACCCAGAAGATTTTATCGTTAAAATGGTAAAAACTTTAATAAATTTATCGTTAAAATAATTATTAAGACTTCATCTAAAACCCTAGATATAAAAGACTTAGCTACTCATGCTAGAAACGATAAATATTTGAATTAATATAAGAAAAAGAAGAAAGAAACTTACTTTTCTGTGATTTTCCACCAAACAGAGCCTAAGGAATTGATTTCCTTCTGTTTTTTCCGGAAATTTGCCAAACGCACCCTCTGGGAAAACGATTTTCTCGTCTTCCCGGAAATATTTTCCTCTTTGAGAAAATTATTTTCTCACCTTCCTTAACTCTCTTTCTGTTAATTCTATCTCTCTCACTATTTTTTCTCTCTCTCTCTTAATTCTATCTCTCTCACAAAGACAGAACTAATAAGAAGAAGACAAAGATGTAAAATTAAAATCAATAAAAAAGAAAAAAACTCCATGGAAGCTCTCGGTTTCTGTCTCTCTCTCTGTTATTCTCTCTAAAATCCGTCTCTCTCTCTAACTTTCTCTCTTCCTCAGTAATCTCTCTCTATCTCTCACTAAGATACTAAGATTACAAAAGAAAAGAAACCAAAAATCAGAAATCAAAAGCTCTCGGTTCTCTCTCTCTCTACTTTCTTCTTTTAACCGTGATAATCCCCCCTTTATCTCTCTGCTTCTCCTCTGTTTTATAGACCAACCAAAAAATAATCAAGATCTCCTTTCTGTTTTGATTCTCTCTCTCTCGGTTTTTAAACAGCTTTCTCTCTCTCTCTCTCTATGATTTTCCTTTAAAACCGTGATCCTTTAATCCTTCTCCCTCTCCTGTTTTTATCTTCTCTAAGCCGTGAAGATCTCTTTTTTTTATTTCCAAATCCTCCAAGATTCTTGTTCTCTCTCTATCTCCTTTCTGTTTTGGATTCGATTAAAAAATCCATCTCTATCTCTTAGAAGGTTTGACCGAGGGATGAAGAGGAGATGGAGAGAAACAGAGTTTAGTTGCTTTAAACCAGGACGTCGATGAGATTACTGGACCCAGCGTGGTGTTGCCTGATTGGTCCACATGGGAAGCTTCTTGACAGTCAGATTTCGCGAATCACGGATCTGGACGGTGGAAGACCTCGGGAGTATGGTACTATCCTGCTCACTTGTGTAGAAAATCATAACATTTATCCATCCCGCATGTGTAACCCTCGCGTCCCACAATTGTACCGAAAATTACATCCTAACCGTCAGATTTGAGCCACGTATTCAATAGTTGAACTAGTCAACTTATTTTGTTACTCCAACTTTAACCCGTCCTCGTTTTCGCATCCGGACTCCTATTTGACCTCCGTTTTCACTCACGGGCTCGTCTTGGACTCTACTTTCCATCCGAGCACTAATCTTGACCAAGAAGTCAGAATCAACAAATGACCAAAATGCCCCTAGTCTGTATTCTTCCCGATTTTATCCGTTTTGCACGCGTAACTCTGTAAAAAAGTACCTGAACATAAAAGAGAGTAATTCGTGAGAGTAACTGCTCTAGAGATACTAACTCGTCTAAATTAAGAGACTCAGATAGGACATTTCCATGTCTCATCATTTCTCTTGAAGCATTTAGAGTACATCCAACAACAAGAAATTGCAGAATGTGAAGCTTGGTCACACAACTGACATATCTAAAAATTAAATACTCCCTCCGTCCCATTTTGTTTGGGTGTTATTCCTTTTAAGGAAGTCCCAAAATGTTTGTCCACTTACTTTAAATAAGACTCATTTATTACAAGTCTTATTGATGTTTCCCAATCTACCCTTACTTTTAATACTAATAAAAAAATTTATTGGTTCTACACTACTTCCAATTTAGTTTACATTGTAATACTTTAAAGTAAATATGGGTAATTTAGGAAAATACATTTAGTTAGGAAGCAATAAATGAAAATCCTTAATAAGTTGGATCTCTCAAAAGGTCAAACAAAATGGGACGGAGGGAGCATATATTTAAACAAGGGTATATCTTTTTGTGCATAATGTAAGTATTTGGGTCAAAAATGCAGAAAAACTTACTACTTGGTTGTTTGATTCCATATTGGTTCTTTCCCTCTTAACTGCAATTGATGTTAGTAGACTTCTAAATTGAAGAAAGAAAACACAAATTACTTGTTGAAATCAAATGGTGATATTATGATACGAATAAGAGGGAAGAAGAGTATTTAAAGGAATTGGGGGGAAAACAGTAAGATTTCGAAGTGATCTTGGCCGTTCATTTGGATGATCTAGATATATTTCAAAAAACGGTCAAATGACGCCAGCAGACGACCGTTAAGTCGTCATAGTCACGCCGTTAACCTTTTCGAATTCAAACGGTAGTTAACTTTCGTCAACAATCAACGGGGTCAATGGTTAGTCTGTGACCCAGACCCTATAACGGACAAACTTGTGACCCAAACACTAAAGCCGATACTTATCCTTGACCCAAACGCCAAACATCCTTTTGATTTTTGACTTTCTACGGACACTAGTTCCCTTGGGGATCTATTTCCATGAAAGAAGAGTTGAGAACGAAGAAAGATTTCATAGTGAAGCCGAAAGTCCAAAATCGATTCATTGACAAACATTAAATTGTAAGAAGAGTGGAGTAAAAAAAAGCAGGTAACAGAGAGGCTGTTGAGTTATAGAGTCTCCTAGTGTCTAAGCGGAATCTCAGACATCTAATATCTAACACTAGTATTCCCAAGATCTCATGCATAAGCTAATAATGTACTAAGAAGTTAGAGATTATCTTAATCGCTATTTTTCCCTCGAACCTTTCCAATCGCTGAAGAAGACCAAAAGCTCCAATTGTTGCTCCTCTAGTCAAGACACCGAGTAATCAACTTGGTCTCCACCTCTTAGTTAGCTAGAACTTCAATGGCGGTTAGACGAAGAACACCTTCTTCTTTAGACTAGATAGATAGTTGGGAATTTTCTCTATTTCTTTCTCTACTTGATGTTGTAGATGTTGTCTTGAGATTCAAAACAAGGAATCTAAGAAAGAGTTCTTGAGATTCTAAAGGGCCAATGGTCATTCAAGAGAGAAAAACAATTGATCAAGGAAGAAGAATAATTCATGATCAAGATTTTTCCTCATTATTGTAAATGTTTCTAAAATAATGGCTAGACCATTTAAAAGGAAACTACCCTTAGTAGTTGTAGGACAAAAGAATGGAATTATGAATTCTGGTTCTAGTATCCCTGTTAACCAAGTTAAACAAGTATCGTAAAATCCCTTCATCGGGTGTTTAAGACCGGATGTGGGCTCAGTGGGAGCTTAAGGGAACTTATTACTAGACTAAAAGAGAGAAAAGCTCTTTAATAGCTAATGAAGCAAGCGGTTGCCGAAATAGC
>BEHA01000901.1:0-12029 GCA_002897215.1 Eschscholzia californica subsp. californica | reverse complement strand
AGACCCCCAAAAAACCAAGACAAAGTACAAAATGTATCCACACAAACCTAACTTTCGGATCACAACCGTAAATGTTAAAACAAAACTAATCTAAACAACCAAAATTACACCGAAATCACAAAACAACCAAAATGTTTTATCACAAACTTTAGAGCAACTTAACCCTAAAACTTTTTCGAAAAACAACCCAAAATGATTTATCACAGACTATGGATCAGACTACTAAACTTGAAATAACAAACCCTAATTGTTTGAAAACACCCCCAAAATTTCCCACAACCCTAAAAATGTACCAACAAACAAAGATCTGAAACAAAAAACCCCCAAAAATGTTCCTACAATCCAATCGATTTACCAACAACAGAGAGACGAGAGAGAACAGGGACGTACCTGTGTTTGAAAGAGAGAGAAATCGAGAGAGAAGCACCGGTTTTGTTCGAAGTGAGCGAAATAGAGAGAAAGATGAGTAGATCCGGTTGCTTAAATAAGTTTGGTTGGTAACGTTTGGAATTAAACAACCGTTAATGGCTAGGGCTTGTTTCGCTTGAAAAAGAGAAAGAGTGAATAGAGAGATGGACCGGTTTAGTTTGGAGAGGATACAGAGGAGAGATAGAGAGGAGATGGTTGAATGAAGAGAGAGAGAGATTGAAATGGTTGTGTCTGATCGGGTTTGAATGAGGAGAGAGGAGAGATGGAGACGGTGAGAAATCGTTTGAATGAAGAGAGAGAGATGCCGTGGGTTTGTGTGGATGGGAATGAAAGAGAGCCTGGTCACTCTCGGGTGAAGTGAAGAGAGAGGGTTGTGTCTGACGGCTATCAAGTCAGACGTCAGGGAGGGGAAGATGGGAGGCTTTTGGGCGGGAAATGTGTGAGGGATAAGAGAGGGAACAATTTCTTTTGGAGGGATAGAGAGGTAATCTAACATTTTGGGTTTTTTTTGAAATATAAATCCCTATTGGGTTGGATTTCCTATTTGGGCTGTGTTTTTGGGCCTTAGATTTATCCTCTCTAATGTAAAGAACCACATAGAAAAGTTGCACAATTTTGTTTGTTTTGATTTCATATCTTTGAGGATTTCCCAATCCAATTACCCTATTCTTTATTGTTTTGACAACTAATGCATGGCTCTGCAATTAATATTTGTTTGTTATGAAAAAAAAACTCCCATTTAAACAATGTTTGTTTATTTATTAGTGGTTATTTTGTCAATTTAGTAAGTACATCTTTTTGTCAAGATGGTTTTCAATATGACATTGTGTTGAGCTAGAAAGTCAGCTCTATATTAAAACAGGAGATATTGTCTACACGGTTTCATTATCTCCATCGACTTTTTTTACAGACCATTAAAACTTTAATGAGATTAACGACCCTTGTAAAGTCAAATGATAAAATATGTGATAATTTGATACACAGTCAACGATCTAATTTGACTCAGTGAACTTTATGGCTATCATATTAGATTAAGGGTCCCTTAGATTAATATGACTAGTGTCTTCATCTTTGTGCTTAAATGGGGCTTCTTTTTATCGGATGAGATACCATATTGATAAACTCCATCTTTGCTGGTCACAGTCCATGTGATGTAGGTTGTTGCGGAAGCGTAGAAGTAATGGAATCCACCATTAAAACTACGATCAACTAATTAATAAACCGATAAAATAATAATAAACGACGAAACGATAAACTTAATAATAAACTTGATCGATTATTCTTCAAAGATCTGAATAACAAAGACAGACTGAACTTCCTTTTATAGGAACTTAGATACTTCTAGATAGACTCAAACTAGAATTCCTAAACATCAAAGATACTCAAACATAGAAACTTCTTAACCTAGGCTTAGTAGGAAATACTAAAACATAGAAACTTCTTAACCTAGGCTTAGTAGGAAATACTAAAACATAGAAACTCTCAAATCTAATCTTAATGAACTTGGCCGTGAGGCCCATGATGATGGTCTCAATCATACTCTTCGTCCGAGAACAAACTTGCCCTCAAGTGGGTCTCGATAATGCGATCCTCAATTCTCACTTTGCACGAAAGTTGTCGAAAATCTGAAGAAGACAAATATTGACCATATCACCAACTATAATCTGAATCTTATATTGCCAAGATACTCGCAAAAGCAATACCAACGTATAAACGTTCAATAAATTGCGACATTGCCCGTCGTCTTTTAGTTTGATGAAAGAAACTACATATACTACCTTCTTTGTTCTTGGAAATATAATGAATGTCGTCCTCCCTTCCAAAACGTATAAGACGGGGCTGTTAAGAACTTAAAAATACCATATTCCATCATCTTTGAACAAAAGGAGTGAAAATACCACATCCTTATTGATGGAAAAATCAACATTGAAATCCTTCACTTGAACAATCTTCCAACGTTCATCTTCGATGCTTATAAACCAAACTCGAATATTTCTTAATCAAATCTAACCCAGAATAAATGGACTTTTTCAAGCTAAAAGAAGATAACACACTTTATTCTTCTTCTTCCATTAGATCAGGAGTTTTAGAAGTATTAGCAGCAGTCCTTGTTCCAAATATGCCTCTTCTAACAGGTATACCCATTTCCGCTATTATTTTTACAGAGGCCATTAGTATGTCGAAAGCTAATTAGTAATTTCCTAGAAATAATTATCTATGTTTTACGTATGTTTTTAATTACATAAGAGTTATGTTAATCAAGAGTTATGTTAATCAAGAGTTGAGAGTTTAAGAAATCAAGAGTTGGGAGTTTGTAAGTCTAAGAGTCTAGAAGTTATTGTAAGAGTTATGATTATCATATATGATCTATATAAATAGATGTCTTTGTAATGAGAAGATATCGAGCAAAAAAACAAAAACAACATTCAACAATAGCATCTATTTCAATACAATTTAAGTTTAACCATTATCTTCTTGTAAGAACAAGTAAAACACCCAACAAATTTGGTATCAGAGCCGTCTATCTCATTTTGTTTTATTCAAAATCAATGGCGACAAACAATTCATGTTTCAACCTCTCATCAATTTCAGTTCCTGTTTTTGATGTGAGCATTATGACTATTGGAGCATTCATATGAAGACAATTTTCATCTCACAAGATTTGTGGGAGTTCATTGAAGAGGGATATGATGAAGAAGCGCTAGATGCAACACAACTAAAACAAACAAAGAAAAAAGATGCAAAAACATTGCAATACATCCAACAAGGGGTAAGTAAAACAATCTTCCCTAGACTTATGGGTGCAGTAAAATCAAAAGAAGTCTGGGAAATTTTGAAAAATGAATTTCAAGGGTCTGAAAAAATTATTACAGTTAAACTTCAATCCTTGTGGAAGGACTTAGATAGTTTAACTATGAAAGAGAGTGAGAATATTCAACAATTTTCCTCTCATGTTACTACAATTGTTAATCAAATTCAAAGTTGTGGAGATATACTTGAGGACAAGAAAATTGTTTAAATAGTCCGTCGTAGTCTTCCTAAAAAATTTGATCATGTAGTTGCAGCTATTGAAGAATCAAAAGATCTATCTACATATATTATGAATGAACTTGTGAGTTCTCTTCAAGCACAAACTCACAATCAAGCTCATCAAGTGCCACAAGGCCAAGCAGTCCAGATCCACCACCAAGAAAGACACGGTCATTACAAGATATATATGAGTCGTGTGATGTAGCTTTTTTCTCTAGTGAGCCACAAACTTTTCATGAAGCAGCAAATGAACAAATTTGGAGAAGCGCCATGGATGACGAAATTGCTACAATAGAAAAGAACAAAACTTGGGAACTTGTAGACCTACCAAAGGGCAAGGAAGTTGTTGGCCTAAAGTAGGTATATAAGACAAAGTTTAATAAAGATGGTTCTATCCAAAAACATAAGCAAAGGTTAATAGCAAAGGGTTACTCATAACAACCCGAAATTGATTTCAATGAAACGTTTGCACCGGTTACAAGAATGGAAACCACAAGAATAGTTCTACCCTTGGCAACACAATTTGATCTAGATCTTTATCAGCTAGATGTAAAATCAACATTTCTTAATGGAGAACTTGAAAAAGAGGTCTATGTGGAACAACCACAAGGCTATGAATTGCAAAAACATGAAGACAAATTCTATCGTCTTCAAAAAACGCTTTATGGGCTTAAACAAGCACCAAGAGTGTGGAATAGCAAAATTGATGATTATTTTCAAAAGAATGAATTTTAAAGAAGTCCAAGTGAACCATCACTCTATGTGAAGAAGGAAGGTCAAAATGATTTTCTTATTGTATGTATATATGTTGATGATTTAATTTACATGGGCTCAAGCATGAATATGTGATGTAGACGCATCAGAATTAAAGAAGAACAATAAAGTAAATTAAGAACGATAAAGAAAACGATAAGAAACGATAAAATAAACTAAAATTCTTAATAACTTCAATGGTTTTTCTCTTCAAGGTGAATAATAAAATAGACTAGAACTCCTTTTATAGGATAACAGACTTTCCTAGATAGACTCAAACTAGGATTCCTAAATAATAAAAATACTTAAAACATAGAAACTTCTAAATAAAGAAATACCAATTTAAAGTAACTTCCTAATCCTATTCGGGTGTCGTTGCATGGTTCTAGTGGGGTTCGGTTCTCGGTAGTTGAGACGGGTATTGTATCGATCAGGTTCATCAGATTGGGTTCGGGTGTGAAGACGAAGTTCATTACGGTTTCGTGTGTACGGTGGGTAGTCGGGTTCATCGAAGTGGGTTCGGTGTTGGAGTCGAGTTTCTTCTCGGTTATGGTGTTGGGTTAATGCGAAGTCAGGTTCTCGGTTGCGAGGAGGAGATGGGAAATCGTTGGGTCGGTTGGTGAATGATTCGGTTAGATGGGTTCGGGAAGGTGGATAGGCTTCGGGGAAACGGTGATCTAGGTGGGTGAGGGGTTCCGGTTCTCGACCTTGATACGGTTGGTGGGTTTCGGTTTGGCGGTTTGAGGAAGATGCACCTCGGTTCGGTGTGAGGTGGGGAGATATGGATTGAGAGTGTTGGCGAGGGGGTGTATCATTGTGGTTTCTCAAGAATTCAAGGTCACGGTTTGGTTGGTGGGGATCGATTAGTAGAGTGGTTGAGTTAATGATATTGGTGGGTTCTCGAGGTCTTTGTGGGGTTGGTGAGTAGTATTGCCGAGGATTATGGAATGGGTATGGTTGGGTTGTACTCGGTTGGCTATAGGACGGGTTGGTAATGGATTGGTGAGAGATTGACTCGGGTCGGGTCGATGTGTGGTATTCGGTGAAGGAGAAAGGTGGTGTGGTCGGAATGTTTGTAGGTTTTGTGTATGCTAATGGGAAAGCCGGTGAGAGAGTGGTGTTGCCGGGTTGGTATATGAAAAAATCGGTGGAGGGATTGTCGTCGGGCATGGGTTGGTGATGGTGTGACCGAATAGGGGTATTGGAATTGGTGTGGTAATGCCAACGGTTGTGTTGGTGGTGGTTGTTGTGATGAGGTTTGGATCGTAGTGGAAGATGAAGGAGTGGTGGTGGAATAGGGAGACTTACATATGCTTTCGAGTTGTTTAGATAACTTCATGATGGACTCATTGACTTGATCGAATCGATGATCGATATGGTCGAATTTTTCCATGTTTTCCTTCTTGTAATTATCGAAAGCTTCTTCCAATTTTGTAACCAAGGATAACTTCTTGTTGATGTTGTCCCATTCGGAAGCAAAAGTTGGTGTCCTCTCTTTAGTTGTTGTAGCAGGAACGGTAGTATTAACCATTGTTATTGGTTAAAAAAAATGGCTCTGAATACCACTTGATGTAGGCGCAGCGGAATTAAAGAAGAACAATAAACTAAATTAAGAACGATAAAGAAAACGATAAGAAACGATAAAATAAACTAAAATTCTTAATAACTTCAATGGTTTTTCTCTTCAAGGTGAATAATAAAATAGACTAGAACTCCTTTTATAGGATAATAGACTTTCCTAGATAGACTCAAACTAGGATTCCTAAATAATAAAAATACTTAAAACATAGAAACTTCTAAATAAAGAAATACCAATTTAAAGTAACTTCCTAATCCTATACTAATTAGGACCGACCGGGACGTGGGCACGCGTGGACGTGGGCCCACGTGTTATGCGCCTGCATCAATATGGTTAAGGATTCCAAAAACAAAATGATGAAAGAATATGAGATGTCTGACTTGGGTCTTATGAAATATTTTTTTAGGATCCGAGTGAAGCAATCAAAAGGTGAAATATTTATTTCTCAAGAAAAGCATACTGATGATTTATTGAAAAAAACTCAGATGGACAATTGCAACCCGTTGTCTACTCCTATGGCATTGAATGAAAAATTACAAGTCAACGATGGAGCAAAACAAATTGAATCAAAATTATTTCGAAGTCTTGTTGGATCCTTGATTTACCTCACAAATACAAGGACAGACATAATGCACTCGGTTAGTCTTATATCGAGGTTTATGAATGAGCCAAGTAGACTTCATTATGCAGCAGCAAAAAGAAGAAGATAACAATGCATATTATATAAGAAAGAAGAAGATAACAATCTAGTTGGCTATACTGATAGCGATTGGGCTGGATCTTTAGAGGATCGAAAGATTTCATCAAGTTACATATTTTGTCTCGGAACAAATATTATTTCATGGAGTTCAAAGAAACAAAAGACTGTGGCATTATCTTCCGCTGAAGCTGAATATCTTGTTGCTACTGAGGCAACATCTGAAGGAGTTTGGTTGAGAAAAATTTTGGTTGATTTACTCTAAACTCAAGAACAACCAAATCTCATTCATTATGATAACATGTCAGCAATTGCTATGACAAAAAATCCAGTGTTCCATGCAAGAACGAAACACATTGAATTGCGTCACAATTTCATTTGAGATTTGGTAAACAAAAAGGAGAAAAAATTAAAGTTCATTGGAACGAATGATCAACCAGTTGATTTTCTCACAAAGTCCGTCAATAGTGAGAAATTTGAGAAGTTCAAGAAATTCTTAAAAATTACAAATTATGAAGGGGTGTTGAAAGCTAAATAGTAATTTCCTAGAAATAATTATCTATGTTTTAAGTATGTTTTTAATTACATAAGAGTTATGTTAATCAATAGTTGAGAGTTTAGGAAATCAAGAGTTGTGAGTTTGTAAGTCTAAGAGTTTAGAAGTTATTGTAAGAGTTATGTCGATCATCTATGATCTATATAAATAGAAATCTTTGTAATGAGAAGATATCAAGTAAAAAACAAAAACAACAATCAACAATAACATCTATTTCAATACAATTTAAGTTTAGCAATTATCTTCTTGTTAATATTCTTGTACGAACAGGTAAAACACCCACCATAGTATTGGCATCTTGGCTTGCATGAAGGTAACATTAGTTGCTACAAGGTTCCATTTTCTCTTTCGGATCAGATAAATATGACTTCTTTTCGACAGGAGTGAGCACACTTTGCGAACATCCATGTAGTCGACAATCAGAAATCAAGCAACGATGACTGAAGATATGATCGGAAGAATCTAAAGCCTTATTAAGATTATCATCCATAAATATTTCGATTTTAGATACTCTTTTGTTGGAACCTTCAACTTGTTTTTCATGTTCAGTCAACAGAGTCTTGTATTGCTCCTGAATTTCAGCAGATTTGGCCTTAATAACTTTGCTCAGGAGAGCTAGCACTTCCTCAGTTAATTCATAATCTTCGGAATTCTTCAACAAAATCTGACTTTCGCCTTTAAAAAACTTTGGTTTCTTCTCCTTTGCTTTTTCAGTCTCTTCTACATTCTCATCTATAGTCGGGACTTCTTTACCAAATTGTTTGCAGTAAATATCTTTCATCGCAAGCATAACTTGTTGTTCAAGAATTTTTTGGTTTTAAGCCACGAATGCCCATAACATATATGGCGGCAACTTCTCAATATAAGGAAGCTTGGTATTTGTTGAGGTAAAATCTTCTAGATAGTGAAAATTGCATCTGCCTCCTGATCCTTTAGCATGCCGATACAACATACAATAAGAGTTTCGCAATCTAGACACAAGCTTGTATTTTGTCTCAGTCAGTTCGGTTGGATTAAGATCACATGATTCTGCCAACGAAAGAAATTCCGATTTGTTTTTTTGTATTTTCTCAGCGTTCTTTTGTAGTTTTTTTTCTAATGGAAGCAAATCTTTTCGCTTGAATCCTCTTCTTTATACGAAAAACCCTAGATGATAAGGTTTCAAAATCATCAATGTCATGTTCATTCAGATTCTCATGTTTCTCTACAATAGATGTTGATTTAGTAGTTGCGTCTTCGTCTTCGGTTTTTTCTTCTTCTGTTGCGTTAACTTCTTTCTTTGCATCGTTAACTTCTTTTTGATTTGCATCATTAGGCTTGACATTGTCGACTTTTTCTTTCACTGGTAAGATATTATGTGCGGGGTTTTCTTGAAGCGGAACAAGGATAACAAGTTTCTTTTGGCAACCAAACTCATAAGTATTTTGACGACTTTTATGTACAATATCAACATCGAAAATCCATGGTCTTCCTAAGATGAGATGACAGTTCTCCATGTCAACAATATCACAACAAAGAGAGTCGCGGCCTATGCTTTAAAAAGCGGCGCCTAGTCGGCGGCTAGGCGCCGATCACACAGTAGTCGGGAGTCAGCCGACTAGGGGATGAAACCCTAGTCGATTTCCAGACCCGAGTTAGTCAGCGCCTGGAGCCGACTAGAGCCGAAATGGCTAGCCGGCTAGGCGCCGAGTAACTCGGTTGGGTGAAAAAAAAATCAAACCTCATTTTCTTAAGGTTTTTTGTAAAAACATTTTCTTAGGGTTTCTCACCTGTTAGTATGATCTTCAATCTAGCTGATTAGTTAGATAGAGAAACATGAGGAAGTTTGCAACAACTTTAGAGGAAGAACTAGAGCAACAATTTCAGAGAGAGAAGAGCAAGAAGAACAAAAGTCCAACAACAACAAGTCTCTCCAGCGATCTTTCTCTCTCTCCAGCGATCTCTTTCTCTCTCTCTCTCCAGCGATCTCTTTCTCTTTCTCTCTCTCTCTCTCTCTATCTATCTATCTATCTATCATAGAGACGACCTCCTCTCTTTTTTCTTTTTGTTTTTGTTGAAGGGACCTCCTATCTTTAATGTTCCTGATTTTATTTTCTTCTCCTCTATTATATTTATATATTATATAATTTATAATATACATATACATAATATATATAATTTATATATGATTATTATATTATATATATACTCCATATATTATGTATAATCTCTATTATATGATTTATAATATATACATAATTTACATATGATATATTATATATATTTTTTTAAGTTTAACCGATTAAATCCGACTGGTCCCGTTGTAGTCTCGACTGGTAGCTAGGCCCGTGTCGGTCGACTAGTCCCGATTTCTGACTTTTCGAGCTTAGGTAGTGGTAATGAGTACCCATAGAAATAGAAAAAAGGAGCATTGTTTTTTGACCTCGAGTTTCCCTCCTGTTTTCATCCATCCCACTTTGTATGGTTCAGGGTGGTCGAGTACATCAAGTTTAAGTGCACGAACAAGTCGAAGGGATATCATATTTGCTTCGCTACCATTGTCGGTGATTAAGTCACAAACTTTGTTGTTGATAGTTTGTCTAGACTTGAATACCTTGTTTCTCTTTGAAGGATTTGGTGGT
The DNA here is from genome assembly GCA_002897215.1 of Eschscholzia californica subsp. californica. Classification (NCBI taxonomy): domain Eukaryota; kingdom Viridiplantae; phylum Streptophyta; class Magnoliopsida; order Ranunculales; family Papaveraceae; genus Eschscholzia; species Eschscholzia californica. Next base: position 2,364 of record BEHA01000901.1, on the reverse strand, counting down.
TTAGTAGGAGCGGGAAGGGTGTGGAGGTTTGGTGTAGCCGAGTTGATGAGGGTGCTAGAAGAAAAAAATATTGATCTTTGTACTCGGATTTTTCAAGCTCATGATACCAGCTGATGTAAGTTGTTGCGGAAGCGTAAAAGTAATGGAATCCACCATTAAAACTATGATTAACTAATTAAATAAACCGATAAAATGATAATAAACGACAAAACGATAAACTTAATAATAAACTTGATTAATTATTCTTCAAAGGTCTAAATAACAAAGACAGACTGAACTTCTTTTTATAGGAACTTAGACACTTATGGATAGACTCAAACTAGGATTCCTAAATAGGCAAGATACTCAAACATAGAAACTTCTAAACCTAGACTTAGTAGGAAATACTAAAACATAGAAATTCTCAAATCTAACCCTAATGGGCTTGGCCGTGAGGCGCAATGGCTTGGTCGTGAGGCCCATGATGATGGTCTCCATCACCATGACATGGCAGATCTAGTTTAGATATGAAATAACACCAAATCTGCCTCAACTGTGCATTCATGTACGCGAATTATGTATATGAACAAACGCGTAACACTTTAGCATGTCCCGTTGGCAGCCAAACCTGTTTATCATGTGAAGTGAAGCTTGCCCTCTTGTACAACACAAGCCATCCATATAGTATCGCTTTGTTCCTCTTTTGTCCATAGCTATATTATATAATTATCCATATCATATTTTGGTTTACTAATTGAGAGTGGTTGCTCTCTAAATGTTCAAATTTCCATTCTCTACAAATATCTATACTTTTGATTCTTTCACAAAAACATAACCCTAAAGTGTGAAGGAGGTAACCTTAGAGTTTTCATTAATTTTTACGCAGGGTCCTCCTTGAGATTTCAGAGGTCCGTAGTGTGTTTAAAGTATCTGGCTCACATGTGTTTCACAATAAAAAATATTGTATGTTGGAACTTCTACGTTTTCCTTACACCTTGTGTTGGGTTTAAACATAAAATTTGTGTTATTAACAATGCAGTATGACTCGAAGGATCTAATTGAGGTATTTGAAAACCGGCTTGGGTTCGATGAGAATCCTAATCGGTCCTTAGTCAAACTTCTGATTCAGTGATTCAACGAGTTACTAGGCACAATAGGTGAGTCAATATTTTGGTCTGTTTCCCTTTTATTTTAAATAAAAGAAAAATATTAGCGAATGAAAGAACTAAGAAGCCACGATTCTCCAAAAAGAAGAAGTAAGAGAGCAAGAAATTTCAACCTTGCTTTTTCTTTTGAAGTACGAAGGTGATAGTGTTGGTAGTCGTCTGGTGATGGTCGTTATAGTGTAGTAGTAGTGGTGGTGGTGGTAGTGATGGTCGTGGTCGTGGAGGTGTCGTAATGATGGTGGTGGTTGTATTAGTGGAGGTATAGTGGTAGAGGTTTAGTAATCGTAGTAGTGGGGGAGGTAGAAGTCTTCTGTAGCGGAGGTTTGATGGTGATTTTAGGAGAGACTAGACAAAGACAAGAAAGTTTGGGTTGAACAATACCAAAATTTTAAAAAGAAATCAAAATTTTAACGTAATTGAAGTAAAAAAAAAAATGTTCTTGAAATTACTTATTTTTTGTTGTCAAACGACCACCCCACCATGTATCTCCCCTCTTTCTCTTTTTATTACTCTCTCTCTCTCTCTCTCCTCCATCAAGTGGAGAATCCCACGAATGCTGGTCTAGCTGAAGTTCTCCTAAACCAGATCCGCTACTAGTTCGGAGGAAATATCTCCAAACCAGTCTGTTGAAATAAACAGATAAAGAAAGGGAGGAGAGAGAGAGAAATGAGGAATGACAAATAACCATAGTGGTCAGAATTGGTAACCGAAGACGGAGAGATACAAGGAAGAAGATGAAGTTTTGTTGTCCATAAAATTTAGTAGGCTGAAAAAAAGTAGGTAGTCTTTTTCACATGGTTCTACTGACCATGGCTTAGTTCAACAAAAAAAAAAACGACCATGGCTCTAAGAAAAGGCAAACAAACAAAGGACACGTCAAGAAACATGGAAGATAAAGTTCGTGCTTATGACATGTTTGGTTTGTTGTTGTTCACTTGTCTCCGTATTGGATCTATTCAACCTTTGATAAAGGCATCTTCTACTTTTTAGTATTCTTTTTTTGCCAAACGAAAGTGAGATTCTACGGACCTAACCCTAAATTTTGAATGATGGTGAAATTAATCACCCCTCACCTAACCCTACCAATTCCTTCACCTAATAATCACTATTTGAGAGTATTAACTTTTAGGGTTATTTCCCTAATGGCCCCCTGCTTTGTGACCAGCTTCCTGCCTAGCCCCCTACTTTACGAGAAATACCCATATGGCCCCCTTCCGTT
>BEHA01000898.1:209974-246901 GCA_002897215.1 Eschscholzia californica subsp. californica | reverse complement strand
AGAGAGAGAGAGAGAGAGAGAGAGAATGTTCTCCTTAGATGGAGGGCAGTTTTCTCACAATTCACGCGTGTGCTTCGCACACTGACCGTTTGACGGGTTTTGACGGAAAAAAAGGCAATTGGAGGTTAACGCCTAAAGACTTTTGATTTGGGGAGTGAAGTCCTAATATCACTAAATAATTGAGGGTCAATGTCAAATTAACCCTTACTTAATTTGATTATTTTCAACTAACCCTACATTATGTTTGTAATAATTAACAAGTAGGTACATATTTTCCTTAAAAGACTGGTAGTGTCTCATTGTTATTATACCCATTTTTGTGAAAATTTTACTTACAAAACTGGGTCTTGATATGTGAAGAGTGACCCATTGTTGAAGCATGAAGTAATTGAACTAACTATAAAATTCTTCTTTCAACAGGAAAAAAGAAAAAAAACTCTGAAATTCTTAACCTTGCCGTTTGGCACATAAACAAAGAATTTCTAGTTTTGGAATTTGGGCCATTTAAGGTTTGCTTCTTTCCGTTGGTACTTTTTGAAATAATTAATTGATGGTGTGTTTGGATGGCGGAATCATGAATCCGTGGATTCATGAGTCCTTGGGATTCATGATTTCACGGATTCATGAATTCAAGTAATATTTTTTGGTTTGTTTGGCAACTAATAATCCTATGATTTATTATTATTTGAGTATTTTTAAACGTCTTTAGAAAAAAATATGATTTTTGAAAAAAATAATGATTTTGAAAAAAAATAATGATTTTGTAGAAGGAAATATTTTTTTGTTGATTTTAAGTTTGAAATTTAGGTTCATTAATCCAAAATCCTAGCAAATCCTAGGGGGTAGGGTGGGATTTTGGTCCAATACAAATTTTGGAATTAGGAATCCTTAGGATTCAAGAGTCCTAGGATTCTTGGTAGCCAAACAGACCAAGGATTCATGATTCCTACCAAATTCCACTTTTGATAGGAATCCTACTTAGGAATCCTGCAACCAAACACACCATGAGTTTTTTTTTTTTTTTTTGTTAAAAGAATTTAATTGAGTTGACTAAAAGATAAATTAATTGAGTTGACTAAAAGATAAATGTTGTCTATCATTATTTGTCTATACTCCCAATGTATCTAGAATAGCATCTCAGTATCATAAGAATTTCATCCACTCTCTCCTCTGTTACGTATAAGTGTTCTACCTATGTCTAGAATATTAAACTTAATTCAGAACATGAAATCAAGAGCATGGAACTGAAAGTATTTTGATATGTCTTGTCTAGAATAAGTGATCGACAATATTTCAGTATGTCTAAAATATAGAATCAAAAGATCTCTATAGTATTTGGCATCTAGAATCAATAGCATTCAATTGAATCTACAACATAGAGTCCAGACTCCAGAGCATCCGGTTATGCCTAGAAGAGAAAACCGAAATAAAAAATAGTCTCAAAACTAAGTAAAAAAAATCATGAGTTATATCGAAATCAAGACAGGAGTTATCTAGAAATCAAGTAATTAGGAGTCTAGGAGGTCAAATCAAAATAAGTCAAAGAGTTCATAATGCTTCCAAGGGTCCGTCCGCTTTTAGACTGTAAAATACTATAACATTCCTTAAAAAAAGTCATTAGATCCTGAGAGACATGCACTCAACTATCGGTCTTATTGCAGGGTTGTAAAATGTCTTAAGGAAAGAAAATTTATTCTCGTCCACTTTACGTCTATCTCATATATCACAGAATGACGTTTAGTGTTAGCCAATAATGTTGTCCTACTTAGTAGAAAATGGGCTACTTAAGTTTTAGTACAATCAAAATCTCTTCTAGGCTATTCTTTTTCGACTATAAACCCAAAAATCCTTCTTTTAACGAGGTAACCGGAGAGAGTGAAAAGTCCAACCAAACCATTGGAACAACAATGGTTTCTCAAGGAACTTAATAACATTACTCCACGGCCATCCACATTTACTGAAGAGGTTAGTTTCTACAAACTCTTTCCACCCCCTACTAGATGTTAATGTGATTAGGTACTCTTTTCAGAAAAAGCAAAAACATCCAAATAGAAAGACACATTAATCATAATAGAGACTAAGCTTCTCGGTTTACATTGATATAAGTTGGACCACTCCTCACCGACTGCATCTCACCTAATCATACATTATTTGGATGTTAAGTTATTTATGATGGTGTTCCTCTCTTTGTCCACTCGCATCACACATGATCATACACTCTTGTGTTTGTTATGAGTTAGTTAGAGAGAGATGATTTGGTTGTTATTCTGTTATTAGTTTGTTTATTTCTCTCTTTAAATACTGATGTAATCTAATTGAATCTGTTAATGAGAATGGATTTCACTATGGTCAGAGCCTATATCACTGATCTTCTCTCTCTAAAATTCTCGTCTTCTTCATCATCTTCTTCTGATTTATGCTTCTTTCTCTTTGCTCATCTCTTCTATTCTCTTTTTATCATGAATCATCCTAAAATTACTTCACTTGCTATCACTTCCGTGGGAAATATCATCCCTATCAAGCTTCAAAGCGACAACTATCTTGCTTGGAGATCTCTGTTCTTGCCTATTCTCAAGAAATATAAGGTTTTGGATCTTATTGATGGTTCTCAACCACCACCAAATCAATTCCTAGATGAAGAAAAACAAGAAATCAATCCAGATTATGTTGATTGGGTTGAAGAGGATCAAACTCACTTAATTTGGATCAATTCCACCTTATCAGATTCTGTAATTCCATATGTTGTTAGTAATACTTCTTCATATGAACTATGGAAAAATCTTGAAGACTCTTTTGCTTCAGCATCAACCTCTCATATCTTCAACTTCAAGAAAATCTTCGAGATTTGAAGAAAGAAAGTGAAAAGATGCCTGAGTTTCTCACTAAAGTGAAGAAGATCTCTGACTCTCTTGCGTCTGCTGGAAGTCCAGCATCTAGTGCAGAATTAGTAGTAAGTATTCTAAGAGCTTTACCACCTGCGTATGAATCTTTTTCTGCTGCAATCAGATTGAGGAAACCTCCTGTTTCAGTCACTGAACTTCAAAATCTTCTAATCAGTGAGGAAATTACTATAACTGAGAGGCAAAAGAGGTATGTTCTTAACATCAATCAGGTGTTATTTACAAATCCTCCTCCTCCTAATCGATTTCCCCAATCTAAATTCTCCAATAACAACTCCTTTAATCAGAATATGAATCGAAACAAAGGTTCAAGAGGTTTCACTAATTCATCTTATCATGGAAGGAATTATACATCAAATACCTCTTCTACTCAAATAAAACCTAGTCAATCTTCAAGAAACAATAATGGAGATCGACCTGTTTGTCAAATTTATCACAAGGTGGGACACACAGCCGTTGAGTGCTATCATAGGATGAACTTCTCTTATCAAGGTCGTAATCCTCCAAATAACTTAGCTGCAATGTTTGCCTCAGCAAATATTTTGGGTGAAAATCCCTGGTTTGCTGATACTGGAGCTTCTCATCACATCACATCTGATGCATCTAATATAGCATCTTCTTCTTCTACCTAAAGGCAAGGACACAATTACTGCTGCTAATGGCCAAGGTATGATTATCACCAAAACTGGTTATTCTTCTTTTAGACATAAGAACAATACTTTCTCTCTCAAGAATGTGTTAGTAGTACCTCAAGCTACTCATAATTTGCTTTCAGTAAATCAATTTATTAAGGACAATCATTGTTCCTTAACTTTTGACCCATTTCAATACTATGTGAAGGATCTGTCTTCGAACCAGACACTTTTCCAAGGGCCAGCTAGAGGAGGTATGTATCCAATTCAACTTCAAACTGATACTTCTCCAACAATAAAACCCCAATTAAAGGCTTTGAGTGCTCGACCTACTTCTACAGCTATTTGGCATAAAAGGCTGGGACATCCATCTTTTCAGTCTTTACAAAAGCTGAAGCTTTTGTTTCCAGCTACTTCTCTCAAACCAATTTTTTGCGCAGAGTGTCAACTTGGTAGAAGCAGGAAACTACCTTTTCTTATTGATCTATGGGGTCCTGCACCTGTCTCTTCTGTTAGTGGTTTTCATTACTATGCCAATATTATAGATGAATGTACTAAGTATTGTTGGATACTCCCTTTGACAAATAAATCACATTTTGCTTCTGTATTTATATCCTTTGTTACTCTTATTGAAAACCAATTGGGTCACAAAGACACTATCAGATTTGATGGTGGTGGAGAGTTTTTGGCTACCACTCTTAAATTATTTACTCAAGAGATGGTATCTTCCATCAATGAATTTTGCTCATACACCTGAGCAAAATGGTGTAGCTGAGTCTAAACACAAACACTTACTTGATGTTACAAGAACTTTACTTGTACAATCTTCGCTCTCTAGTTCTTACTGGCTTGAAGCTTTGAACACAGCTAATTATCTTATCAATAGACTCCTTCTTCATGGTTTAGACTTTATATCACCACTGGAAAAGTTATTTTACTCTAAGCCTGATTATGATTTTTTGAGAATCTTGGGTGTGCTTGTTATCCATAGTTGCGACCTTATGTCAGGAACAAGCTTGAACTCAGAAGCAAGGAGTGCATCTTTATTGGTTATGCTCAAAATCAGAAATGCTATAGGTGTTTTGACTTGGATTCAAGAAGAGTTTATGTGTCCAGACATGTAATTTTCAATGAAGATCATTTCCCTCTGAAAGATACTTCATCTACACTGTCACCCACCATTCCCCCTACAACTGAGTCCTATCCAGTCACTTTGAATCCAATCCAAGACACATTTCACCTACAGATACCTAATACCACCTCCACTCCTCACCATCATAATCTCGTTTTAGAGACCAGCTCCCCTTCTAATCCTCATCCTCCATTGCCACCAATTCCCTTATCTCCTGCACCTTCTATTGATCTTACTCTAGTTGAACCACTACCCATCTCTCTCCCTACATCTTCTATTCATCTAATGCAAACAAGGGCTAAATCTGGTATTTACAAACCAAAAACTTTTCTAGCAGCCACCAAACACCCAATTCCTTCTGTGAGTGTTCTTGCCTTGCCTAGCACTCCTACTTGTTACACTCAAGCTAATAAGGATTCAAATTGGAGAGATGCTATGGGAGCTGAGTTTAAGGCTCTGCAGGATCTAAATACTTGGACTCTTGTCCCTTCACATCCCTCTCAAAACTTGGTTGGTTGTAAATGGGTTTTTAAGCTCAAGCAAAAGTCAGATGGGAGCATTGAGAGGTACAAGGCTCGACTGGTTGCTAAGGGGTTTCATCAAAGGGAGGGAATAGACTACTCTGAAACCTTAGTCCAGTGGCTAAGCCTACTACCATCAGAGTTTTGCTCACTCTTGTTGTGCACAATGACTGGTTAATCAAGCAGTTTGATGTGAGTAATGCATTTCTTCATGGGCAATTGAAAGAAGAGGTGTATATGGTTCAACCTACTGGATTTCAAGACAAATTGAGACCCAACCATATGTGCAAGCTTCATAAATCCCTTTATGGTTTAAAGCAAGCCCCAAGGGCATGGTATGAAGAACTTGTTGATTCTCCCTTGGCCTTTGGATTTCAAAAATCACTCTCTGACAATTCTTTTTGTATACTCAGTAAGGTCAACACTTCTCTATGTGTTAGTCTATGTGGATGACATACTAGTCACTGGTAATTCTTCCTCAGATATTGCTTCACTTATTACTACCCTCAGTAAGCAGTTTGCTATGAAGGATCTTGGAGCTCTCAACTATTTCTTAGGAATGAAAGTACATAGAGACAGTTCACGTTTGTTTCTCTCCCAAACCAAGTATACCTTGGATCTTCTGAAGAAAGCTGAGATGGTTGATACCAAACCTTGCTCTACTCCATTACCTCATAGAACCAAATTATCACCTAATGAAGGTATAATACTTGAGGATCCTTCTTATTACAGAAGTTTAGTAGGAGCACTTCAATATCTCACTTGGACAATGCCTGACTTGAGTTACTCAGTAAGTTTGATGTGTTAATTCATGAGCAAGCCCACAACTTCTCATCTCTCAGCAGTGAAGAGGATTCTCAGGTATCTTAAGGCCACAATCAACTATGGTATTCAATTTACCAAATCCTCTTCATTGACTATTCATGGGTTTGCTGATGCTGAATGGGTAGGGAGTCCATCTGACAGTCGATCCACTTCTGGTTTTGTACTTTATTTGGGTGGAAATCCAATTTTATGGTCTGCAAAAAAGCAACCAACTGTCTCAAGGTCTTCTGCTGAGGCAGAATACATGTCATTGGCTCACTCAGCAGCAACAACTCTTTGGGTGTGTTCTTTGCTAAAGGATCTTTGAGTGTTTCTCTCTCATCCACCTTCTCTTTGGTGTGGCAATGTGTCTGCTCCTGTTCTGGCATCCAACCCTATGTTTCACTCAAAGATCAAGCATTTGGCCTTAGACTTCCACTTCATTCGAGATATAATCAGCAATAAAAGGATTAAACTCTCCTATATTTCGACTACTGGTCAAACAACTGATCTTTTCACTAAAGCACTGTCTGGTCCTCAATTTAGTCTTCTTTGATCCAAGCTCAAGCTTCAATCCTCAGCTTTAGCTTGAGGGAGGATAATAGAGACTAAGCTTCTCGGTTTACATTGATATAAGTTGGACCGCTCCTCACCGACTGCATCTCACCTAATCATACATTATTTGGCTGTTAAGTTAGTTATGATGGTGTTCCTCTCTTTGTCCACTCGCATCACACATGATCATACACTCTTGTGTTTGTTATGAGTTAATTAGAGAGAGATGATTTGGTTGTTATTCTGTTATTAGTTTGTTTCTTTCTCTATTTAAATCTGATGTAATCTAATTGAATCTGTTAATGAGAATGGATTTCACTAAATCACACATCTATTCCATGACGGATTTAGGATTTATGTTGAGAGAGGGCTAAATTGACCGCAGATATGACTAATTTTTTCCGAAATCTTTATATCAATTTGAAAGTGTCTGTACATATACTATTAGCAAGTTTAACGTTGTAAAAACATACATATTGAATAGTCAGATAAGTTTACGATAAAATTACACGTCACATTCACAACAAGAACCAAAAATTCTAAAATTTAGTGAATTATATGATGATTTGTATTTCAACAAATTGCAACTTAAATTTTTTTTTTGTTGAACTTAATTGCAACTTAATTTGTTGTTTCCAAAATGTACCTAACTGTTTAGAATATTACAAACACCTAATATCAAAAATTGAGCAATAAGAGAGAGGCGTGGAATTAAAAACTAACAGAGATAACATTTACGCAAATAAATTGAAAAAATAAGAAATAGTTTTATATTTTATTCAAATACCGAATAAAAGTAAATTAAATAGTAGGAGGAGAATTTGATTGCAATGGAGACTTGACGGTTGAAATTAAATAAGCTTTACCACCGATCTACACAATACTTCCCATTCATTTGGCTGGGCGTTCCCTTTATTTTCATTAGGGCCGCTAATATCAATTTTAATTCAAAATGATAGCATACCGATATTGCTACATACATACACCTCCTCAAACTCATTGTCACAAGAAGCAATTCAAGTTTTTCAAGGTGTGGTTAAAGAATGCAGCTTGTGCAACTTTGATAAAAGAAAGTCGGAAATAAAATATAAAGGAACCGAACCTCCCCAACACGGGTTACATAAAAAAGCTTCACAAACCGGAGAAAAAAAATTGGAATGTAGAGTCAGGTACCACTATAATGGAATCGCCATTAGAATCTCCCAACTCACAGGCAGATTTAGAAATGACAATTGCTAGAAATCAAAGAGGAGGGACACTGGACCACCTCCATCAATTATACAGCCAAGTGCCAACAAGAGCACTGTTTGAAAGTAAAGCCAAGAGATCAAGCTATCACCCTTAGGGGTAAAAAAAATAAAAATAAAAAAGTGTGGTGGACTAGTCACAAAATTTCTCCTCCTCAATGGAGTTCCATTTCATCTCAGTCGGAGGGAATTCAACCGTCTGGCTAGTCCCTTTGCCGGAACTAAGAGAGAGAGAGCGGGAGGGAGGGAGAGAGAAGAAACGACAATTGGTGGTAGGAAATAGTGGTGGTGGTCGGAAGTTGGCCGTGAAAGGGAGGAGAATATAAAAATTAGGGAGCAAAATTCAATGAGTAAAATTTTAGACTAAAATTTCTCCTCCTCAATCGAGTTCCATTTCATCTCAGTCGGAGGGAATTTAACCGTTCTGGCTAGTCCCTTTGCCGGAACTAAGAGGGAGAGCGGGAGGGAGGGAGAGAGAAGAAACGACAATAGTGGTCGGTGGTAGGAAATAGTGGTGGTGGTCGGAAGTTGGCCGTGAAAGTAATGAGAATATAAAAATTAGGGAGCAAAATTCAGTAAGTAAAATTTTAGACTAAAATTAAATACGTCCCTAAGTCTTTATTAATTTCAATAGTTAGTGTTTATTGACTAAATATCAACGGTTTACGATCCACCCCATTTTCTCATAAGCAAATGGGTTTCTTTAGTAGGTTCTGTCTTATTAGACTTGACAACACGACATATTGACTAACAAAATAAAACTAATTATTGACTTTCCACTAATTTTTTGTTGAAATAGAATACATTGAACATCAAAACAATTTACAACAAACAACATAGAAACACAAAATTACATAACAAAGGAATTGAATGATATAACTTTGATTTGCATAACATTCTTCATCCTGTATCTTGCGAGGCCGACAACTCATCCTGTGGTTGATATGGAAATTGATCGTAGGAGTCCTCCTGATTGATTGAAAGATAACACTTGTACCTAACTTCCTGTAACATAGAAGATAAATTAAACAGACATCCAAAGTTCCAAGAAGAAACGAGGATGTCTGCAAGAAGGAACCAAAAAATGATTCTGATTTACTCTACAAACACAAAGACCATATCAACTCGAGTTCTAATGAATAGAAATATGTCAGATACCTGGGAACTGGGATCGCCTTCATAGCATGAGTATACATACAAAGCTAATCCAACAAATGATCGCAAACGAATTGCGCATAAGGGTGGAAGTAAAAATGTTAAGGAAGTTGGATAAAGAGTGAAATCCATTCGATGACCGAAGACAAACGTAATCGACAAAAAGTGAGCTGGGACATGAGAAGCCAAAACTGGCCGACAAAAGTGGAAATTAAAATAAAAAATATAGTGTCCTCCAGGATCGAAAGGTAAGATAATAGTAACATTAAATGCTGGTAAGAGAAAGGATATGAGCTCAAGAGACGCAAGGGAAATGATAGAGAGGTATTCAAATGATTGACAGGGTAAGAAACCAGATCATGAAGGGTAAACACGGTTGATCAGTAAAGTGGATATTCGATGGAAAGGTGAGGTCGAGTATGGCCTATGACGGATAATGGTTTTAATTGGTCGGATCTAAGTACTAACACAAAAGAGTTGAAGAAAATAGAACTTGCGGAAATAAGAATGTAAGCGCAGAAGGTATTAAGATAGAACTAAGCTATTAGGTTAATACAAAAGTTAGAAAAAATTAAACATCATTAGTTAGGGTTCATCACATCATAGTGAGCATGCAAGGAAGATGAGGTATAGGTGTCAAAGAAGTCGCACCAACTTAATATTGGATCATATTAAAGAGAAAACGCTAAAGAAAATAATGAAAAGAGTGAGGGTCAGTTATTTACTTCCCTGGAGTTACCAATCTTTAAAAATTATGGAGTTTTATGTTGCATCAGTTCCATCTTCGTTGGAGCCACGTGGTCAGATGTTCTATGCGAGTGAGTAAGCTAGCACAGATCTGAGTTTTCCGACTGATTCAGGTCTTCTTGCAATCTATAGTTTGTCTTCTAGGTGTTTAATGTTTTGTTGGTGGGAAAACCTTAGATCTTTGAATATGAAGAGATAATACAGTAAGAGTTGGATGATTCGTTGTGAGATAAGTAGAGGAATAAGTGAATCAAAGATTAGGACTTATTGGTTGGATTTTCAGTTGGTTTTCAATTTAAAAACATGTAGTTTATAATTGGTCAAGATCTGATTGAATCCATTTATAGTCATTTGGTCCCACTTTCTATTTAGATTATTATTCTAATCGGTATATATCTAAATATCAAGATATCTGAATAAATCGTTACACGCGACAAACATTATTTTGTTATTAAATTAATATGTATATTTATATATTGCGGTAGTGTAGATTTCAAAAGTTGCAAGTCGTACGTTGTATTCTTGGGAACTTGAATTATGGATTTGTTTTCTCCAAGATCCCATTAAACTTCATTTAAATGGATATCAAACTCTCTACATTCATTTTTCTTGACATGGTTTTGAGGCAATTTAAGTGTGTTTGTTCTATCTTGAGTCCTTGCTATAACCCCTTATGTTTAACTGCTCTAGATCTTATTTACTTTGTTTATTATTTATAAGCTATCACGCTTCAATACGAACTCAATTTAAAATCAAATTTAATTTCATCTTTCACTTGCCCACTTGGTACAATTTATTAGTATTACATAACTTCTTTTTTCTATATTTTGTTATGTTACTAACTTAACATATTTTAAAGAATAAATGTTGCTTACATACTCAATTACGTCATCGTAATTTATACAGGACTATCAAATAATGTTTTTGATGAGAAGTTATTGATTACCTCAAATGCACGATTTCTCTATTTAGTCTCTTGCCCCACATGTAGCCCTCACCTAATAAACATTTATTTTTCGATAAATAATATTTAACATTTATAATAATAAATTAATTAAATTAATTTAAAATAAAGTCTCTTTGGAGAAAAACAAATTACTAGAAAAGAAAAGAAAAGGAAAGGAGGACGTCCACAACTTTAGGAGAGACGAATAAAAAAAGAAAAAAGATTCGAGGTAATTGAGGTGTACGTGGCGAAAGATAATGAGTGGACAAAATGACTGGATAACCGGCTATTGGCCAAGGTTACCCTAATAGGGAAAGAGTTAAAAAGGGTTCCGATAAGCGCCTCAAGTGGAAATATTCAACGTGGGATACTGGGATGGGTTGAAAATATATGGGCATCATAAATTATTCCTTTTTTCATTTTTCCATGATGATTTTGATTTTATTTTTAATATGCCAATCTAAAGGTCAATATTTGTTTAGGTTGTTTTGGGAATTAGTGTGATTTTGATTGGTCATTGGCAAGTTGAGGGTACTTGCCTTGTCCCCATTAAGGTTTCCCATCCTCTTCTATCACCTACAACTTTTTTTTTTTTTGTTGGACATCACCTACAACCTTTGTCTAATAAGTTGAGCCTCGTATTCTTATTTATTACTACCTTATTTTAGTGGTGATCAATGAGTCATGTTTCAGAAACGGACCAGTACTATCTATTTATCAGGCGGGTCAACATATAACGACATCGATCGTGTTAACGTGTTAGGGAGTTTGATTGGAAGTAGTGACTCTGGGATTATTGCATTTCTAGATTGTTAATATTAACTTATTAATGACAATATAAATTATTGTAGTATGTGTCGTTTCTAACCGCCACGACAAGCAATTAACAATAAATAAAAATTAAACTAATAACACTTAACATTATACTTTGACAATGTTATTAAGTAATTTTTGATCGGTTCTACTTGGTAATTACTTTATGTCAAGAAAAGACAACAACTTTTTCCTTTTTAACAAACAAACAAAGAAAGCAGTCAAAACGTTGGACTTAAAACAAAATTCTACCACCTTAGAATTACAAAATAAAAGTGTATTTACGCCCAACCCAGGGACGACACGGTAACGGCTAAGTTGTTGCAATGGACGCTCTGGTGTCCAGACTTTCTATTGCGAGCATACACTACGAAAAATAAGAGTTTTAGCGGCATTAACAAACCGTTGCTAATGGACAAAACCGTCGCTACTAGTTTTCAGCAACGGAATAAATCCGTCGCCAGAACGGCAGTAGGGGATATTATTGCCGGCAGTTGGAAACGACAGCTGAAAAAGCCGTGGTTGAAAGTCGCTATTGTGACGGTTTTGTTAAGAATCATGCTGTAGCAAAAGGAATTTAATATTTTACTTTTTGGTGGCGACGCTTAAAAAACCGTCACTACTGTATAGTAACGACGCAATAAAAACCGTCGCTACTGAGTCTACAACATTTTTTTTAATAAAATCCACAATTGCATTTATTTCATGATTTAAAATTAACCGACCGATAAAAAACATTAAGAAATCATTAAAAACATTCACATATTAAAAATCACCAAACACGTTAACAAACATCAAACACATTCACAAATCATTCATTTATCTATATCCTAAATACTATTCTAAGTATCCAATGTTTTGGTCCAAGACATTCTCATGCAACATTAGAAGAACTGAACCTGAGTTAAAGTATCATAAATATTCTGAACATTTACAACACAAAAGGTTTATTACACTTCTTTCCTAAGGATCATACAGAGAAACATCAATTATGCATCATAAACGTTCAGATATCCGGGAATGATTGAAGGCTAATAATCACTGATTAGCTTATTAATTCATATATTTCTAAGAGAGCGACAATACGATTTTCAAAGATGTTTCTCAATAAATCAACTGACAAGAGAAACATTCTAATTCTGTATGAATATCATTTAGGTGTAAGACCACATGCATAAACGAATCAGCACCAAAGGTGTAGTCATAACAAGAAGTGACTTCATCTTATGGGATTTATAAGATACTAAGATTAGTTCGATTCAGAATTGTTGTCATAGCGTTAGACACGTCACAACTGACTAACATACCGTGCTATCATGGCAACATGCCACCACTAATTAGTTCGTTGTCATTCCATGATTTAATAAGTTGGATTTCCAAAACGGCAAATTGAGATAGATTTAGTCTACCCTAGAATATAATTTCACTGTCTATAGTGGTATAGTGAAACGAATCCAAATTGTACTATTCGTGAACTGAAATTAATAGGAGGTTGTAAATTTATGTCGAATTTATTTAAATGAAAGTTATTTTTTTTTCTAATTAATAATTAATCAGAAACCAAAATTGATTTTCTTGGTACGAGTGGCAATCAAATTTTTTTATATTTTATTAATAATTAATTAAGTCGATAAGCGTGACTCATTCAGACGGCCCTAATATCTTTCTCATTAATTTTGATAAACATAAGCTCAATGCGGAAGAGATGCTTCTAGCGTTACGACTCATTAATCTATTATTAAAATTGAATATCATTAAAAAGAATAATGTGAAGAAATGAATTATAGCCGAATAAGTTCATGTTTGGAAGGTACTTTGTTGTTAAAGGGGTTTTAGTATAGGAAGAGCATTTTTTAGCAAAGGCAGAGCATTAGATAGGGAGAGCGCTCTTTTTAGATAGAATAAGAGGGATAAACAATTTTTTTAAATATCCCAAATTTATACTTTGGTCCCTCCCATCAAATTATCCAAAAGAGAGAGAGAAGAGAGTATCCTCCTGTTCGACCAAAAACCTTCGAGAAAGAAGAGAGAATCATGTTCGACCTAAAAACATCGATCAAATCAAAGAGAGAAAAGAGAGATAAACATCCTGAAAAGAAAAAAGCCCTAAATCTGTTTGATTCTATCAAAAAGAGAGATATAGAGATAGAAACCTAAACCCTAGATGACTAACACAACACTCACTTCCATAGAGAGTTTGTAATTCTTGTTATTGCTTGATTTCTCCATAGATTTTTAGGATTTTAACCCTAATTAAAGTAACTTTTGAAGATTCCAAGTATCAATATTGCAATGAAGAATACAAACAAAGATGTAACTCGAAAAATATATAAGCGACATTCACATAAAAGAAATTTCGCTTAGCATAAATAAAAATTCATGAATACTGAAATTTTTTAAAAAGTTCGGCCAGAATGGTTTAAAAAACAGACTAATTTCAGCCAGAACGGCTGAAATTTATTACTATTTTCAGTGGGACCGACCGAAGTTTGTTATCTTTTTCAATCGATCCAACCGAAATTTTTCATCTTTTTCAGCCGTTACGACCGAAATTTGTTGTCTTTCAGCCGACCCTACTGAAATTTGTTGTATTTTTTCAGTCGATCCAAATGAAAATTCTTTACGAAAAAAAAAGACCTAAAACCCTAAAACGTTTGTCCAACTATAGAGGAAGACAAGAAAATGATATTTCTTTATCTGAGACATATTATCTTTATTATAAATGTCTATGAAGTTAATATATTCGTTTAAGTCGATGTCCGCATTTAAGTCGATGTCCGCATTTAAGTCGATGGTTTCGTTTAACTCGATGTCTACGTTTAAGTCAAAGGAATCTTCTTTTTTGATGTAGGTTGCCCCTTCTCCATTAACGGTGGTTCCTCATCCATGAGATTTGAGGCATCATTAAAAGCTCGAAACTAAGACTATAGTGATGGTAAACTTTGCAAGTTTATTTTAATACTAATGGTGATGTTGATAGTGACGATGTTAGGGTTTTGGTTGTTTATGTGAGAGAAACTACAATCGAATAAAATTTTAGATTTATCATTAATTTTTATCTAAGTCCTTCTATTTTAGCACTATTTATTAAATGATCCTTATAACGCTCTCCTTACACTAATTTGATAAAGGAAGAGCAAATACATGAATTGACCTTTCTAACGCACTGTCTTTACTAAATAGTGCTCTTCTTATATCAAAAGTCAAAAAAGGTACATTCTTCTTTTAGATAGATTTGAATATTAGCAATTAAGACAAAAGATTAGGTCAAATAAGTTTGATAATATCTAGAGTTTATGATCTAATAATAGATCCGAAAACATAGTATAATGAAAAGTTTGAAATATTATTTAAGGGTTCAATTAAGCTAATCTTGTTTTGTAATTTAATGAACATGGTCATTTTTTTAACGTAAGTAATAAAGATGAATAGTAAAAATACATTCAAACATATTTGACCTAAACAACATTTCAACTTGCCATAAAGCAGACATTTGATAAAGGGTTAATTCTGTTTTGGCTCCCAATTGTTGACCAACTCACTGTTTTGACCCTCAAGTGTGTCCGGCAGTTCATTTCGGCTCCAAGATCCAATTTTCGGGCAGTGCTGACATCATCAAGACATAAGCAATAGTTTCCTATACCCGAAATACCCCTCTGACCCAAGTTGTCAAATCAATTAACCCTTCTTTTTAATATTTTTTTTGGTTTCACTCTAACATTATTTGCATATTCTCTTTCCTCTCTCTCTCCACTCTCTCTTTTCAATTTAATTACAGATTGGGCAAGAAATCCTCAATCTCTTATTTCTGGTAATGGTAGAAACCCCACCTCAACCACTAATCTCAGCGGCATCTGAACTGGAAATAGAACCAGAACCATCAGAATACTGGTGTTATCACTGTGATAAGAGAGTTTCAATAGAAACTGTATCAGAAGATCTTCCAGATATCATCTGTTACGAGTGTAAGAATGGACTCGTTGTGTCCAACGTCGCCGCCGTTGTTCCTGCTAATCCACCCAGTCCTCCTAGATCTCTTTATCAGGTGGAGAATCATCTTTTAGTGATCAGTTCCTTCAAGTTTCAGATATAAACAATTACACTGTGGGTACAAGATTTACCTTAATATATCGAGATGTTGAATCAATTTCAAGAACATCAGGATCAGGAGGTTCTGGATGATCTGAAGAATTTTCATTTGATTATGTTCCACCAGAAAAATCCATCTTGAAGAGGAAAACAAAGTGCGAAAACTCGACGAGCTAAGCTCGAACGAGATATCGCAACTGTAATACTCAATCTGTTCGATTTTCTATTCTTCTACCACCTAAAAACCCTAATTTCAAAATTCACAAAAACACCAAAAAGAGAATAGAATTGAAAGAGAAAAAGAAGATTAAAGGAAGAAGAAGACGAATTAGGGTTTTACCTGAAAGGAAAATTTTGTTTGCTTCTTCAAGAGACGTTCGGAATCGAAATTGGCAAAATTGAGACGAAAGCAAAAACCCTAACCCTAAGTAACCGGCTCGAATGGCGGAGAGCTTGAACAGGTGTTTGTTAACTGTTGTTACCTTCTTCAGCGCCTTACAGCGAAGTAGAGTCTTCTCCCACTCTCTCTAAAATTCCCTATTTTTCTCTCTCTAGTATCCGTTCTCTCAAAAACAATCTGGAGAGGACGAAAGAATGGCATCATCGCAACGACCTGCTATCTATACCTATCTACACAAAACAAGAGAGGGGGGAGAGAGAGGAGAGAGAGAGGAAAGAGAGAGGAAAGAGAATATACAAATAAAGTTAGAGTGAAACAAAAAGAAATGAAAAAGAACCGTTAATTGATTTGACAACTTGAATTTGATTTTGATTTGGTCAGAGGGGTATTTCGGATATAGGAAAATATTGCTTATGTCTTGATGATGTCAGCACTGCCCGAAAAGTGGATCTTGGGACCAAAACGAATTGCCGAACACAATTGGGGGGCAAAACGGTGAATTGGTCAACAATTGGGGGCCAAAACGAAATTAACCCTTTGATAAAATTCTCTAGATAAAAACCAATAGATATTCTTTAAAAGGACCCCTCACTCTGCCGAAGCTCAAATCTGAAAAATTTAGGGTGAAATGTGGTCCTTATAAACATTAAAAGAGAGAATTAAGGTATTTACAATCAAAAGAGAGAATTAAGGTGCAAATTTAACCTTAAAACAAACTTAGATATCCATGTAAGGCTGGATTTAACAACAAAATTAGTACCACGTCTAATTTTTAGAGTGTTTAGAGCAATTCTTTAAAAAAAATCACTTATCGACATTTTTTCAAACTTCTTTGAATTAAATAATGCCACATCATTTCAATACTTGGATTAAATTTTACATTAGAGAATTTTAAAGAAAATTCCGGGTGACACTCAGAGTTTTGCAATTTGAGTCTTACATTGAAAATGCCCTAAAAAAATTCTCGACTAAAATATGACACAGAACAATTAGTATTTTATTTTTTCAAGTTTGCGTAAGAGATGCTCTTAGTATTGAAAGTTTCAAGTTTGAGTTCAAAGTCGAAAGTTGCTATTAAGTAAAAAGTTGCTTTCAACAAAAAAATAAGTAAAGTTGCTACTAAGTAGAAGACCAATACTTACATTAGAATGAAACCTAACAATACCCAGTAATAAGTCTAATTTCTTCAAATCAAGAGGATTCTTCAAAGGAAACGCAATTACATTTTCATTTTGGTTCATCCCCCAGTTAATTAGTTTTTATTTGTACATCAATTTTGTTTTGGTACAATATTATATAGTTATAGATAAATATGATTTATTACATGCGTCTTCCACAGTTATATAAAAAGATCACACAAATTTGCAATCATGTTTACAAATTGCAACCCGTTAAGTTCATTACAAACTTCTTTTTTTTTGTGTGTTTAGAGCATAGATATTTAATCTTCTTTTTTCATGTAAAAAGTAGTTTTTCATTTTAGTTTTAATGAGTGTTGTTTATAGGGTCGAATAGGGGATAGTAGAGTTGGGTCGGACTTTAGATTGGCCCGACTTAAACCAATAGAGAAGGGGTTGGGATGGGCTTTGGTCCGAACTCAGTTTACCATGGGTCAAATAGTTCGAGAGGACGACCCAAAATAACATTTTATCTGAGTGATCGAAACCGCCAAATTCAGGCCAACTAAACGGGTCGGAGGACATCATGTCAGAATAAACCAAGCTTAAAAACTAGCCATTTGGGTGTCTACAGAGAACAATTCAAAATTCGGGCCAGACGAGCAGAGGCGGAGCCAGAATTTAATTGAGGGACGGGCTGAAAATTGGAACTAATAACGAAAATAATTTCATTTTACAATAGTGCGAATTTTTTTAGTCTTGCATACTTAGTAAATTTCAATTTGTTACCTATAAATTAATGTGCAAATTAAACTATTTTTAATATAAATTCTATCTCATTTCATATAATATATCAAGTTATAACCGAATGATCAAAAGGTAAAGTCCGAAATCACGGTCTAATACTCAAAATATTGGAAGTTGGTACACTTATGTTAACTTGGGTTATAATCTTCTTATCTATTACAAAAGTTACATAAATTTTGTAGTTATAACTATTAAGAATCGTAGTATGAAAAGATATGAAATATTGAAGATGCTAGTGAAAGTTGGGGAATAGGAAAACCATAAGAAGACTTTTCCTAGAAAAAATTTGGCACATAAAGTTATGGGCAGCCAAACACGACCTTACCTTCAAATTCAATAGCAAAAATAGAACCTCCTGGTAGGGAGATTCGAACCCCAAACCTACTGATTGTGTAATGAAATTACTTCCCAACTTTACCACTGAGCTATTAAATTTTAGATGAAAGAAAGTACTTTATACTCTGAGTCAAACATTAGTGGCTCCGCCTCTGCAGACGAGCCTGCTAGACTAAAAAAAAGTTTAGTCAGGGTCAGGGATTAGAAGATAACCCGTGTTGGCTTAACCCATCTTCTGAACAGATCGGCAGGCCCCACAAACATCCCCAGTTTTGAACAACTCAATTACCTCTTGAATTGCCAACAACTGATAAGTGCATATACTCTGCAATGCAGAAGTCTCAGGTTCGATCACATGGAAGTGCAAATCCAGAAATATTGAATTTGGGCGTAAATAAAATATTTTATTTAGACTATTTAATTTCGTCGGCTTTGGGTCAGTAGTATTCAAAAAAATTAACTCTTGAATTTGGAAATAGGCGACTGATTTTATAAACTTTGTTTTGAAAATATCTTGATAAAGTATGCATGATTATTAAGGAGTTCCCCATTTCTTTTATACAAACTAAGTTTTCAACTTGTCTTTTGTATGATTGTGAAAATTCAAGCTAACCTGTAAAGAAAAGTTCAGGAATATCAAGAATTTCCTTTTCATTTAGTTCATGCTCTTATACTTATGGTAAGTGGTTTTTCTCCATCTGTGCCATGGTCATCATGCCGTTAACTATAGGCTATTCTCATTGGGACTAAAGCCAATTATATTTGTAATTACAATGTTATAGATCACTTGAATGTGATATATATTAGAGTTCAATCCAAGTATCCAACATTTTTAAATCAGAGTTTGAACAAAAACTTCTTTCTATGAGGATAATTGATCAATGTTATTCATGTGATACCTAGTATAGTTCTAGCTTCCTACTTGTAATCATACTCAGAGTCTAAAAGAACCACTAATTTCGGTTTCTTATCGAAAATTTGTACATTTAGATTGACCTTTTGCTTAACTTGGCTTATGTACAACTGCGTGGTACAAAACAACTAGAAATCAAACGATCCTTTTCCGTGGCACTTTAAACAAATCGTAATCCTTTATTTTTTGTTGACAAAAATCGTATCCGTTGAGGACCACTATTTGGATCCACCAAAGATACAATTGGTAGGTGTTTCATATTAAGAAAAAGACAATAATAATAGAAACTTCAATTTATGTTCATGAATACTTCTTCTACTCCATTCGTCTATATTCTTCACAGTCGGTCAGTGCTCAAACAAAGCCAAGTATTGAAAGGAGAGAATAGAATTATTACTAAAAGTGAAAGACAAATAAAAAAACAAAAACAAATTAGAACGGGCAGC
Organism: Eschscholzia californica subsp. californica; assembly: GCA_002897215.1. Lineage (NCBI taxonomy): Eukaryota > Viridiplantae > Streptophyta > Magnoliopsida > Ranunculales > Papaveraceae > Eschscholzia > Eschscholzia californica. The sequence goes on along the minus strand of BEHA01000898.1, from coordinate 227,340 downwards.
TTTGGGCGCCTAATATTAAACAGCTGTCAGAAATCGGGCAGCTACCGACGTGTACGGAGCTTGCCCGCACGTAAACACGAAGCCGAGGAAAGAGTAAATAAATGCAAAATATCTGAAATTAAATATAGAATAATTAAAACTCATCTTTATTCCTTTTCCGTGATCGAAATGATACCAACCGTTGATGATGGTCCCATTTAACAGTAAGATTTCACATTGTCAAGTTCTCCATGTATATATGATTAAAATTGGGTTATTTCCCAAATGGCCCCCAACTTTGTGACCAACTTCCTGCCTAGTCCCCTAAATTAGCAAAAATATCTATATGACCCTCTTTTTGAGTTTCCGTTATAACACCGTTAACCAGTCAACATTTCTCTCTCCTTCATCTCATAACCTCTCTCTGCCACCTCATCTTCTAGCCAACTCATCATTTTCTCCGGCGAAGGTCGTCGGCCGACCAATTTCCCGCCCGACGACCTTCAAACCTAAAAAAAAAATAATTCTCTTCTTCTTTTTCCTCTCTCTCTCTCTCTCTACTGTTTTCTCTCTCTTCCGCTTCTTCTTTCTCTCTCTTCCCCTCTTTTCTTTTTCTCTCTTCCCTTCTCTTCTCACTCTCTCTTTATTTATAAACGGCAGGCGAAGAGGAACCCTTCGCCGGCCGTCGGGTCTGGGAAACCAGACCTTCAAAAGTCTGGAAAAGCCAGATCTGTGAGAGAAAGAAAAGAGGTCCAGTTCGTGGAACTTCATTGAAGTTATAAGAAGAAGAGAGAGAAAGACGTATGGATTTCGTTCCAGTAGAATCCGCCATTAAAACTGATGTGATTGAAGTCGATAAGGAAACTATTGATATGCTTGCTGCACTTGGAATGTTTGAGCTTCCTGGTGTGATCAAACAAGCTGACCCGATTGTTCAATCTGCTGTTTTCTCCAGACCTGTTGGTGGATTCGTCGCCGGCGGTTGAAGATCATAGAGATCTGAAAATGGAAGAGTAAGTGAATTTATTTATCTGAAAACATCTTGTTCGTGATCCGTGTTATTTTAAGTTCGTTATGCTATTTAAGTCAAAATTATTGAATTCCATCAACTCAATAAGTCAAAATTGTGGGGAGCTCAATCTTATTTAAGGTTTCTAATTTGAGGATGAAATTTGTGACTGCATTGTCTGGTTTGGTTGTGGAGAACTCAGGGGAAGGTTTAGGTTACATACTTATCGTGGTTGGAAACGGGGTAAACCCTAATTCTCTATTTGTCGAAAAAAAAATTTGGGCTTTCAGGGTTCAAGGAATATTTTAAAGATCTGGTGAATGTATAGAACAATTTTCAGATCTGGTGAATGTATAGAATGTTTTAAAGATCTGGTGAAGATCATAGAGACCTGTTGGTGGTTTTGCTTTTCATTATCTGAAAACATCTTGATGCTATGATCTGTTTTTGGATTAATCTGAATTGTTTTATAGATCAATAGAATTTGGTTTGGTTTGGTTTGGTTTGATTTGATTTGAAAGTGCATTTGATTATATCACCTAATTTGGTTTAATCTAGGGTTTAACTTGTAAATGTGGGAAGAGAGAGAGAGTGTGTGAGAAGAGAGGGGAAGAGAGAGAAAGAAAAGAGGGGAAGAGAGAGAAAGAAGAAGAGTAAGAGAGAGAAAACAGGAGAGGGAGAGGAAGAAGAAGAGAGAGAGAGAAAGAAGAAGAGAAAAAAATTATTTTTTTTAGGTTTGAAGGTCGTCGGCCGGGAAATCGGTATGCCTGCGACCTTCGCGGGAGAAGATGATGAGTTGGCTAGAAGATGAGGTGGCAGAGAAAGGTTATGAGATAGAGGAGAGAGAAATGTTGACTGGTTAATGGTGTTATAACGGAAACTCAAAAAGGGGGTCATATGAGTATTTCTGCTAATCTAGGAGGCTAGGCAAGAAGCTGGTCACAAAGTTGGGGGTCATTTGGAAAATAACCCATTAAAATTTAGGTTAAGATATCTCAATCATTTTTTGGCCCACATCTTGGACTGTTCATTGAAGCTACCCTCTTGTCCACGGGGCATTGGTTTTGCCCATTTACTAATGTTTATGTTATTGGTTGGAGACATTTGAAATGTCCTTATATGTTTGTGTTGTTGGTTTAAGACATTTTACACGTTCGAAAATATTTGTATTATTCGTTTTAAACATCTCAAATGTCACGTAATATCCTAAAGTATCTGTGTTATTCGTTTGAGACACTTCAAGTATTTTCTGTGTTATTTGTTTGAGACACTTAAAATGTCTCCCACTATCGATGTTATTTGTTTGAGACATGTAAAATCTCCCTCAATGTCTTTGTTATTGATTTGGAATCCGAACCAAATATTTGGGAGGCCTTAAGTAAAGTAAAAATTAAGGTTGTTGTAAGGCATGTTAGTAAGAAAAAAATTAAATTACTGATAACGTTTATTGGAGGATTCAAACATTTTTCATATGATCGAACTCTTAACTAGAGGGCTACAACTTAAATCATGTTAAGAGTTTGGTTAGAATATAACTATTATTTGAAGTTACATACAAAATCCAAATCAAGAGGCCATTCATGACATTGGGCCCAAAACAACCGCTTTGGGCCCAAAACAACCGCTTTGGGCCCAAAACAACCGCTTTGGGCCCAAAACAACCGCTTTGGGCCCAAAACAACCGCTTTGGGCCCGGGCCCTTATTCAATACAATTTGGTTTCATTGATTTTAGTGTAAATTAGTAGATCTTTTGGAGATAGAATGTCTTTGAAAACATGAATGACATTTGTGAACATTCTGATATGGAAGATAAAAAACATAAACAATAACTATTACTATTATTATCATTGTAATTAGATTAATAATAATACACAGATTTTCTACAATAGTGAACAATTTTGTTTGTAAAAATATGTTATTTATATGATACAACAATAGATATAATATTAAGATAATAAGTATGCACCAATTGTTCATAAATATCCACAGATTTCACGGATGTCTACGAAAGTAAAAAAAGATATATTTTTTTAAAAACATGTTATTCCACATAATAAGACAATGATAATAATAAATAATAAATGTCTACAAAATTTTTATTTTTTGTAAAATGTATGTTATTTAAAATAATAAAGAAGAATTTGGCCAAAATGCCCTAAAAATTTGGGCTTTAGTTAAAAAGGAGGAGTCAATTTTTTTTAGTCTTAAGCTTCCCGAGTACTTTTTTAGTTTGCAACGCCTTGCGACAGTTTTGGAGCGTCTTGCAACTGCTTTACAACAATTTTGGAGCGTCTTGCAACACCTTGCAGCACTTTACAACAGATATTGGGTTTTTAACCAAACAAAATACAAATATTTGAATTTTTAACATAAATACAACAGTTTTGCAACGCCTTGCAGCACTTTACAACAGTTTTGCAACGCCTATACAAAAGATATGGGGTTTTTAACCAAACAAAATACAAATATTTGAGTTTTTTTAACAAAAATACAAAATTTTGGATTTTTACAAAAAAATGTGCATAACTTGTCTTTTTAACGGTAAAAAGGTTTAAAATTGGGCGTTCGACCCAATTTCCTGAATAATAAATATCCATCAATATCCAAAGATATCCATGAATGTCTACTAAAGTTAACATTTTATTTTTGTAAAATTATGTTATTTAATATGATAAGACAATAATAATATTAAAATAATAAATACCCATCAATCAATGACTACAAATATCCATTAATCAATTCTCAGTCAAGTGGCCACAAATATCAACAGGTGTTTACAAAAGTCAAAATTTTTATTTTTGTAAAAATGTGTTGTTTAATATGATAAAACAATAACAATATTAAAATAATAAATATCCATCAATATTCACAGATGTTTACGGAAGTCCAAAAAATTATTTTTCAACTATTGGTGAAAATATGTTGTTTCATTTAATAATAATAATAATAATAATAATAATAATAATAATATCCTCTATACATTTTGTCTATGGATCCACTATCTTGAAATGGCCATAAGACATTCTGTCCATAAAGCAAAAGTCTTGTAATGTCTATAGACTCAATGTCTTGAAATGTCTATAAAGACATTTTGTCTATAGACAAATGTCTTGAAATGTCTACGCGTTATTTTATCTGAGAATGTACCTCTATATATCTATTTTTCTATCTGAGAATGTCCCCAGCTTTTTCCACAACCAATCAATTTTATAATTCTAATAACTTTTTGCTCGTTTTGTAACGAATAAAAATCCTAAGATTTGCAGACGGGAAGGTCCAGAGAATGGGTGGACTCTAGTGAACAAAGATGGTGTATACGACCGGAGTCAGATGGATTCGGGGCAATCTTAAGGCGAAGTACTGGAGAAGTAATAGTTGCAGCGGCTTCGTCGACAAAGCGTGAATCAGTTTTATTGCATGAACTCCAAGGTGCATTGTTAGGCTTACGTCTAGCAAGGCAATATGACCAAAATAAAGTTATATTTTCGACTGATTCGACAACGGTAGCAACAATTCTGTCTAATGAAAATTTTGTTCCTCCATGGAAGACTGTACGAGTATGGAATGAGATACGATATTTATGGGGTTTATTTGAGGAGTGTCGAGTAATCCATGTATATCGAGAACTAAATCAAGCAGCAGATTACCTATCGAAGATGGAGCCGAGCAATGGTGTCCTAATTGTAGAGAGTAATGAGTTCCCACGAGCACTAGTAGATATTATAGAGGCAGATAAAAGCAGAGTCATTAGACTCAGGAGAACTTGATGTAATTCTTTTCTGTTTTTTAACCGCTGACTAATGCAAAAAAAAATCCTAAGAATTGCAATTATATGATTTTCCTTTTTAGAAAAAAAAACCGTCTCTTTTAAAAAGCTTTTTGAAGAAATAGTTTTTTTTCAAAGCGCTTTTATTTTGAAAATTATTTTTCTCAAAATCATTTTTTCAAAAGCCAGTTTTCCTCAAAATCATTGTTAAAATAATTGTTTTTAAGAAAAAAAATATCTTTTTCAATTTTTTAAAATATTATATTTAATGAAAATCAAATTTTCGAAAAATTGTTTTCGAGAAATATGGGTTCTTGTAAAAAAAAAAAACAGTTTTTTGATAAAAAATCGCTTATATTTTTTTGGCAAGTGTAGCGTTTGGTGATCCGTCATAGAGCCATTTTCGGAGGCCCGTTGACTATGTTCACAGTTTTATTTTTAATGGCGGGTAATATTTTGTTGCACTTTGATATTAAAAGAGAATGTTGGTAGTAGGTAATTAACGCCTCATATGACGAAAAAAATCATCATCCTATGGCCAAGAAGATAAATTATTACAAGCCATACTTGGCATTAGAGGTATCCACAGCAAAAGAAACTTGTCTAAAATTGCCTATAGGTGGCAGAGGTCGAGTTATTGATGTGAGATGGGTCTGAAATAAGGGAGATTTTAGTTAGGAGTATAATCCAGAAATGATTCGTGTATATATTTCACAGAAACGTGAAATCAAGGTAGGAGAGAAAGTCGCTGGAAGACATGGGAACTTTATCTGGAAAAAGTTCGCAAAATAGTATTGTTTGTCATATAGAGTTTAAATTAAAGAAATTTATATTGTTTTTCTTAAATTTTATTAATTTTCTCTTAAATTTAATTTTTTCTTGATAAACAGTTAAACTTTTTACTGTTCACTTGGTTTTCGCAGCGTCCTACGGACGCAACAGATCCCTCTTGGCTAACGCCGTAACATTCTGAAATTCTTCCTGTAAATTGTCAACTTCAATTTTATTAGTGAATCTTCATACATCAAATTTCAAATTAATAGAGCAAGTTTGCAGAAAAGAGGAGAGAGCGAGAGAGAAATAAAACCATATTTAGTGGAGAAAATATGTGTGGGGGTAAGGGGAAGTGATTGATGTAGTTTAGGAATATTGTAACAGATTTTCTCCCCACTAATTTCTCTTCCTCGCACGATCTCCTCCCATATTTTGTTGGGTAAATGGCAACAATAGCCTTGCAGTTAATTTGTTAGAACTGACATATCTGATATTATCTAATACAAATGAGGGTATAAAAGTCTAAGGTAGTTTCAAGAAGTTAGAACTTAATTATTGACACTAATACCTTTTGTTTTGGTTCGAATTACGAAAATAAGATTTTATATCGGTCGTCAAATGCGACCTCTATCAAAATTCCAACAAAAATGATCGACCAGACTCATACCCCACATAACGGATTGACCTATTTTAATATCTATTTTAATATATAGGATTAGAATTACATTTTCTACAACAAAATTGACATGAATACTAAGCTAATTGTTTGTAAATCTGAACCAAGGAATATGATTTTAGTTCTACTCATTTGATAAAAAAAAGAGTTAATTCCTATATGGCCTCCTACTTTGTGACCAGCTTCCTTTATGGCCCCCTTTTTTTCGTAAATTCAAATATGGTCCCCTTTTCTTAACACCGTCGGTCAACTTTTATGGTTAATCTTTTTGTTTCCATATTTACCCTTCTTATAAGAATGATTTCAAAATTCAAAATTGACCCCTTGTTAAATTTGGGTCGATTTCCAAAAACTTATAGCTACTTTAGAAAAAACTAGGGGGCTAAAATAGAATACATATAAAAAAAATTGAAAAACACCTCATCTCTCCCTCTCTCTCCTCCATCTCATCGCCTCTCTCCTCCACATCATGTATTTCGCCACCTCATCATCTTCTCCGATAAAGGTCGCCGGCCGGCCAAATTTTCCGGCGACCTTCAAATTTTTTTTTTTTTTTTTTTATCTTTCTCTAACTAATATCTCTCTTCTCTCCCATCTCTCTCTTTCTCTCATTTCTCTCTCTCTCTCCCATCTCTCTCTCTCTCTCTCATTTTTCTCTCTTTTATAATTCCGGCGAAAGGGAGGAGCCCCTTCGCCGGAATAACCAGACCGAGATCTGGTTGAAGCCAGATCTCGGTCTGGTGAGTCTGGCTACTAACCAGACCTTGAAGGTCTGGTTTCACTTTGAATCCAGACCTTCAAGGTCTGGTTATTCAGGGGAAGGGGAGGAGAGAGAGAAATGAGAGAGAGAGAGAGAGAAAAAAAAAGAGATATTAGTTAGAGAAAGATAAAAAAAAAAATTTGAAGGTCGCCGAAAAATTTGGCCGGCCGGCGACCTTCATCGGAGAAGATGATGAGGTGGCGAGATACATGATGTGGAGGAGAGAGAGGGAGAGATTAGGTGTTTTTAAATTTTTTTTTATATGTATTCTATTTTGGCCCCCTAGTTTTTTCTTAAGTAACTATAAGTTTTTGGAAATTGACCCAAATTTAAAAGGGGGTCAATTTTGAATTTTGAAATCATTCTTATAAGAAAGGTAAATATGGAAACAAAAAGATTGACCATAAAAGTTGACTCACGGTGTTAAGAAAAGGGGGCCATATTTGAATTTACGAAAAAAAGGAGGCCATAAAGGAAGCTGGTCACAAAGTAGGGGGCCATATAAGAATTAACTATAAAAAAAAATTAGATCACAAAGTGCTTCAATAAAACCTAATTGAACAACTCCATTACTCTTTGAAGGATTTAGTGCTTTACTATTAAATAAATACGACGCTAGCTGTTATTTGCTAAGTGGATTACCACATAACTCTCAATTTTCATATGACCATCACATAGTTCTAAATGAAAACATCATTTTCATATGACATTCTTCAATTTTAATGTGATTGGAATTTCTTAATGCCGTTGTTGTTTTTTTTTTGTTAAGGATTGATTGTCGTTGAAAAGAAAAAACGGTAAGATCTTTATTTTATCAAGAACCTCATTAGATATCTATTTAGAATAGGTAAACGGAAAACAGAGCACCTAGAAACTCTATCATCCATGGCCTATTTATAGGCCAAGTTTATGCTATTATTGATCGCTCATTTTCCTAGTTCCATAAAGATAAAGTTAAGTTTAATCTCCACATTATATCAAGATACATTAATTTCAACTTTTTTTTTTTTTGATGAAAGATTAATTTCAACTTACATCAATCTCATCAACATTTTGGGTGGTACACGTTCCCATCAACTTATCTTTTTAAATAAATAAATAAAAAGGTAGCCAAATTTTTAACCAATATTAATCCACAAATCAATGAGAGATATAAAAGAAAACTAGGAATCTTCAAGAAGAAAAAAGAAAGTGTAATTAGACAGGTGGGTCATGTGTTACTTACTACTAATGTGATTATTTAAAGATTGAAAATGGTTAAAGATAATATTAAGATAGATATTTTGGGTAAAAATTAATAAAATAATTTTTTGATATAGTACTAGTATTTTTATCAGGTCAGCATTAAGATTTGTCTAGACAAAAAGGAAGGAAGATGAAACCGGCACAACCGGTTGAACTTAGACGACTCATAATAAATTCATAATTATATTCGGTTAAAGCTATCTTCATCTCTCTAAAATTTTCATTTGTTCTTTTCTAGTAGTGGAAAAAGTTGAAACAGATTGGAGGAGGAGGTGATAGCCTTTCACTCTTCCTTATTTCTCTCCTCCAACGTTTTTACTTTCTCTCTCTAAAAATTCTTCTCTCAATCGTTTGCTGTACCAACCACTTGTCTTTCTTCCTTCCATGGAACTCGACGGACGGCACTGGTTTTATAATCTGAACTTGACACGATAATATTACTCTCTCTCTCTTTCTCTCTCTAGCTTTAGTTGTTATCAGTAACGCTTTCTGTAGTCTTTTTGATCTGTCTATGTTTGATTTGAAATTGATTTGTAAGTTTACAATCGTCTCTGTTTCTTTGTCTTGATCGTTGAATTTTCTTTTTGGATTTAATCGAATTTGATTTCTTTTAGTTGTAACCGTCTCTTCATTCATTGCTTTTGAAGTAAAAGATTCCATCGTCTGTTTCAGAAAAAGGTATCTGCAAATCAAACAGCAAATGCTTGATAGAAATCTCTCTGAACTTTCTGTTCTTTATTTTTATCTTATATGGCTCTACTTTTGTAAGTAGAATCGGTCTTTTCCAAGTTTATTCTTCATTCATCATCTTCGCCATTAATACTTCTTTTTAGAGAGAGAAAGTAAGTTTTAGAGATGTTAGATCTTAATGTTCGTTTGTCACTCGATTCGACCTATGATGAAGACGAGATTGTGATTGATAAAGTTACAGGAGGTTCTGGTGCCCTAATGACTGATTCTGGAACTTCAAATTCATCAGTTGTCAATGTTGATGTTTCCAGTAATGGCGGTGATGAAGATTCATGCTCTACTCATAATACTACTAAACGTAGAGGAACCGATCTTTTCGCTTTCAACTTCGATATCTTAAAAAGAGTTGAATCCGATAATCTCGCCGGACATGACGATGATGAAGAAAACCTAAATCGGAATCATAATAACTCGGTTAGCTTTACTAGACAGCTCTTTCCGGCCGATGGAAATGTTACTGAGTTTAGATCAGGACCGTCCATTGGTTCTTCTTCGGGACCACATTGGGTGGATCTTTCATTTAGGCAGCCTGATATTCTTCAACCGCCGGTCAAGGTCATACAGCCACAACCACCGCAGGTGAAGAAAAGTCGCCGTGGACCTAAGTCTCGAAGCTCTGAGTATCGAGGAGTCACATTTTATCGGAGGACAGGAAGATGGGAATCGCATATCTGGTAAGTAATTTTTTCTCAAAAGCAATTTATCAGAACATTGTCACGTTGAATTCGTTCTTTCAAACTTTACTCAATCTCTTCCAATTGATTTTTTGGTGTTTTATGAACAGGGATTGTGGCAAACAAGTATACTTAGGTAAATAATTGATTCAAATTTCTGATTGAATTTCTTAGGTTTCATTTTCTTCTGTTTATCCTGATTCTTTTTTGGGTTTCATCTCTGGATTTGGTTGGTTGGTTGATTTTTAGGTGGTTTTGACACTGCTCATGCTGCTGCTAGGTAAGAATGATTTACAGTGAAAAGTTCTTCAACTTTCTAGGGCTAAATTGGAACTTTGATTTTAACTCTAATTTTGTTATGGCAGAGCTTATGATCGAGCTGCTATCAAATTCAGAGGACTTGAAGCTGATATAAATTTTAATCTCAGTGATTACGATGATGATCTGAAACAGGTACTTGTAGAGTTAATGTTTCAAATCATATTTGAATATTTGATTATGCTTCTTCTGAGTTAGATTTAAATTCGGTGTTGTCTATTCTAATCCATTTTCAGATGAAGAACTTGACTAAAGAAGAATTTGTTCATATACTAAGACGCCAGAGCACCGGATTCTCAAGAGGGAGCTCCAAATTCAGAGGAGTAACACTACACAAATGTGGTAGATGGGAAGCTCGAATGGGGCAATTCCTTGGGAAGAAGTAATTAAAATTACATTTCTAGATATATAGTAAATTTTATCATAATAGTTTTCGATTAAGTGCTACCTTTCATCTACCTAATTAGTTTTGTAGAATTTCTCAATTGTGTGGTTTCCTTTTCTCACATCAGAGTAAATAAAGTCTAGCTTGAAAAGGATATAATTGAAAAATGTTTATTGATGATAACTGAATCCTTTGCTTGCAGGTACATATATCTTGGGCTATTTGATAGTGAAGAAGAAGCAGCAAGGTACTACTAATTGTAGTTGAATCTAACTCTTGTTTACAATATTCATGAAATCTTAATTCATTTGGTTCTGGAAATCAGAGCATATGACAAGGCAGCAATCAAATGTAACGGAAAGGAAGCAGTTACCAACTTCGAGCTGAGTTCATATGAAGGGGAGATCATTTCTGATGCCAAAATGGAAGGTATAACTTGATACAAAAGTTTTATTTTGTCGACTATGGGAATTATAGTAGCAACCTAATGGTAAAAATCATTCATGATATGATTGTACATGTAAATTGTTTTCACAGGCAACGATCACAATCTTGACCTGAACTTGGGGATGTCTACCTCCTCTTCCCCCAACAGTACAGGCAGTCTTCAATTCCAGTCCCCACCTCTTGATCCAGCAGAATCCAGGAGACCAATTGTAATATACTCGAAATCTTATCTTTTTCTTTCATTGTCGTTTTCAATTTAAAATTTCATATTTAATCTGGATTTAGACCATACTTAAGAAACTCGCTTAATATTTAAACTTAGATTGGTAAACTTTGTAGCTGAGGTTTGGGCTATCTTATAAGTTAGATTCATTCTTCACCTTCGTTTACATGTTACTGTGTTGTGCTTACAGTAGTGCTATACAAACACCTTAATGATGTGCTTATTTAAATCTCAAAATTTTGAGAGCAATACTAGGATGACTCCAAACGGTTGACCTTCTCCATACTGTATGTTTGTCAAAAAGTTTTGAACATTGATTAACTTCAGAAACATAATCTTAATCTGTCTACTGTAATCTCAGACTGTTCCAGTAGTTGGCGAGGAACGCCCACACGGCTTCATGATGACATCTCAGCAACCTCACTTCTGGAATGGAGCACATCCTGGTTTCTTTCCCAACTACGAGGTATTTTAATTCCGTCCGTCTCTTATAATATGTATATGTTTCTTTATTAACAGATGAGGTTTCTGCAAACTATTCATTTTTTCTCCATATAAATTTTAGGACACAATTAGTATCTGTATAATACAATAACGATTGACCTCATATCAAGGATGAATCAATTACTAGCTTTGCAAATTATCTGAAGTTCCTAATTATGTATTGCAACTAGTAAGCGCTTCAAAAGTAGAAGTATGTCTGTTTATACTGTTCTTGCTTTCGTTTCAAGAGTTACTGGGAAAGGATTGTTATTAGTTTTGAGCTTAACTGTTTGTGTTTCGATTTTGCAACAGGAAAGAGGGAAAGAGAAGAGGGTCGAAGTTGGTCCACAAGGACTCACCAATTTGGTCTTCCAAATGCACGGCCATGGTAGCGGTGCTACTTCAGTGCCGTTATTTGCAAATACTGCAGCATCATCAGGATTCTCTTCTTCAACTATTACTACTCCTTCGCCTACTTCTATCGCCGTCCTCCCACCACCACCACATCCGCCTTATGCAAACACAACCTTCTATTCAAACCATTATTCCTCTTCAACAAATACCCCTCAGTATTACTTCTACAGAAACTGACCTGTCACCACCACCACAGCCGGCCGCCGTTACCCATCACCACCACCTCCATAGATCTACAAATGGTTCTGTTCTCATATGGAACGTATGAAGGTGATCTTCTATAACTCATCTCAGCTCTCTCTCACTCTCTCTGTTTCTCTAGAATACAAGTAACTTGGTCTACTGTTTTCTCCTATACAATATAAAATACAGTAATTGGTACACAATTAAAATTTGTGTATCAAACTTTGTAGTTTTGATGTTTACTCTAATCTTTCAATTGGGTAAATATGTTAGAAAGGCATGGGTAAATCAGGCCAAATTACAGAGGGTCTGTTTTCTTGTGTTTTAAATCTTAGTAATAAACATGTTAATGGTGTTTATCTCTGATCTCTCTGTTTTTTCTGGTGCAATGAAACCGTTTTGATTTCCCAGTCCTACCATCTTTAAAAACTCTAGTAGGGAGTACAAATAGCATTTTCGTGTTTATTAGGTTGGTCAGTTTTCTAAGCAGCGTGAAAAGCCTGTCTCTCCCACCCAGGAAGAAAGTGAGAATGAGTGGTCAATTTTTTTGAAGGGCATGAAAACCCTGTTCCTAAAGATAGAGAGAGAGAGAGAGAGAAAGAGAGAGAGAGTGAGGGGTTAGATAGAGAGAGTATTCATCGGCTGATGATGGCATATTCTTGTTTAAGGGAAGTACTAGTTGTACGACCTCTATAGTTTACTACTCTATACTCTATAATTTTTTTTAGGTAACCCTAGTGGCCTACTATATGGATAGAAAGTCTACCGGTCCTCTAGTACAAACTGGACGTAGGGGTCAACTATTATTTGTTTATTGATGCTTCTTGTGCTAAAGTTGACTCTGTTTATTTTCTTATTACACAAATCACTCTCTCCATCTCCAATCCAAACTCTAAATCTTAAATCGAAATCCTCACTGTCTAACAATTTTAATTTTGATAAGTGGTGTTTCACTTGGAATACACTCCAAGTTGTAGAAAAGAGTTTGACCAAAAAAAGATGCAGAAAGGAAGAATGTTGTTTGACCCAAAATTTGAGGCTAAATTAGGTCAAAGACTAATATGACAATTCTCTCCACGCAACCCAACAATGGGGGATAAGTCATCTTTCGGCCTATGATCAACTCCGAAATTCAGGCCAAATAATATTTATGATAGACAAATGCTTGTTGTACACAAACCTTTTGGATGGTTTTATACTCACCAACTTATCTATGTTGAAGCTTTTCACAGACAAAATTCAAGCGGCCTTTGTATTTGAGCGGGAGCCAAAAAAGCATAGGTTTACAAACAGATTTAGTTTAGCTGTACTAAAGTTAAATTGATAGAAAATTGAGTACATAGATTAATCTCTCAATCTCCTAAGTTAAGCGATTATTCTTTTTTTTTTTCGTCAGCTAAATAAAATTAATTCTTGTTAGTTGTTAATTGCTTCTTTGTCTTCCAACCATGAAAAGAATCTGTTTCTGGTCTGTTTCAAAACTTGGTGCAAGGGGCTGACAACTTATTAGCTTTAAAATAAGAGAGACTAGAAAAAAATCTGTTTATCGTCTGTTACATGAGCAAATCAGGGATAGAGGGCTTTTAGGGTTGGGTTCGTTCGATGATACAATAAAAGTAGAAGTAGTAGGTGATGACGAGAGAGAAAGAAAGAAAAGCTTATATGGATTGTCAAATCAATCAGAAAACCTAGAAAGCGAAATCCAATCTTCTATTACTCAACTGTCTTTTTCTCTCTGTGCACTGATACAATTGACCCATCCCTATCTCAGGTAACTCTCTACCAAATAACCGACCAAAGTGAGATTTCATAATAAAAGGATTAGTCCTTTTCATTTAACCTTTCCTCATGAGCAAGGTATATGATTCTTTCTTTTGACTATCATTACTCGAATTTAATGTTCTTTTTTGTTTCAATACACCAAGTTTCGTACATTTTACATGTTTGGTCAAATCTGAAAAGCAATTGGATGGTTGTGTCATATGAGATATATCACTTTCTCTCAACTTACATTTGTTGGGTAGAACAATCCACTCTATCTGAGTCATTATGCTACATCTCATTCAAACCAACTTCCTAAGGTGAGCAATACGTAGACAACCAAAATTTTTATGTGGACAACTGATATTGTGTGTACAAAATATCGATCAAAGGACAATCGAAATTCTTATGTGGACAACATCATGAAAAGGAAAGAAAGATTTGAGTATTTAACAGAAGGGGGAAATGAAACCCTAGAAAGTGAGAAACTTGATAGGATTACTGATGGGTATATATGGAACTTCTAATTAACTCATAGTACAATAGATTGATGGAAATATACTCCAAAAACAAAGCAATTGATGTATAATCCATCTCATAATGGGGAATTATCATTAATTGAAACTGAAAGGAATGAGAGGATTAAGGGTTTAACAAAAGAAATTAGTCGAGCATATACTCAATTTTCATGGAAACGTAATGGATTTTATGCCAAAAGAGGAAGAAATAAATGCAGTTTTATGTATTGTTGTTGTTGCAGGAACCCTTGTTCGTACGCCATTTCTGAATCGTGAAGCCTAGAAAACTAGAATACATGATTTAGAAGATCTGAGAAAAAATCCTAATCAATTTTATGTTGAATCTGTTAAGCCGTATAGATGATGAAGGTAGAGAGAAAAACATTAGATTGATGGAAGATATGAGAAAAACCCTAATGATTTAGAGATATGAAAGCTCATTCTAGCTGCTCGAAGATTGAGGGAAGGTAGAGAGATAAACAACAATGAAGGGGACAAAGACAAAAGTATAGCCGTATAGATGATGAAGAGGAGAATTATTTCTACACCCAATTTAGTTGTCCATATAAAAAATTTGGTTGTTCAGGTATTGCTCACCCTTCCTAATTACTAGAGCATATCCAACGAAGTGGGCCCCAGCGGCCCTGCCCCTCTGCTCCTAACCCAGGAGCCCTGAGGTTGGGCTCTCGGTGGGGCTGAGCTCGGACTCCAAACCCCAATTATAACCGTTTGGGATTTCTCAACGATCATAACAGGGTGGATCCTCTAAAAAGGGATCCATCCAATAGTTTTGTATTTTGTTTTTTTTTTAAATAAAATGTTTTTTTAAGAAATGTTAGTTTGTTTGAAATCATATTTTTTCAATTGTTTCTCCAGTATTTATTTTTATCTTTTCATAATTCTCTCACTCTCTTTAGTATAATAGAAAATTTTTATTTTGTATTTCAAACAATAATTCATAGTCGAAAATTGAAATAAAAATTTCACACACGTACATCACGCTCGTATATAATTTAGATTTGAGAGCCCCTGTTGGCGGTCCGCCTTTGGAATTGAGAAAAGCCACAAGACTCTCAAAATTGGGAGTCCGATCCCTACGTCGGACTTGCTCTTATGGCTTAGCTCTTTTATAGTGGACTAGGTTTCCACGAACCCTCTTGGCTAACGCCGCAAGATTGTCAAATTCCTCCTACGAATTAATAAATTCAATAATTTTAGAGAAGAAAGAACTACATAGAATAGAGAGAGAAATATATTGCTTGTAGTTGAGGGGATTTAAGTATGCAGTTTAGGGATAGAGAGATTTGCTGTTTGGACCCCCTTTCATATAATTGATTTGCTGTTTGGACTTTCTTTTTCTAGAGTTGCACTTTGGACTCCCTTTTCTGAAAAAAGGTTAAATATAACATTTCTAGAATATTTTGGACAATTTTATCCTTCTTTTTCATCATCATGGTGTCATCACCAAACTCCATCATATACTTCAACAAGGTGAAGGCAATTTGAATCTATTAATCCTTATGGTTATGATCAAGTTTTCTCTTCCTTCATTTGCCTTTAATACCCTAAACTACTCTGTCTACTTACAATATAAAAACTCCTATTTTTCAAAGAAATTCAAATTAACATTCTGAACCCCATTGATGATTTCTCACTCAAATAATCATAACTTAGCAAAATTGAAGAGAAGGGGTTTCATTACAAAAAATACCTGATGCAGAGAGAGCAAGACCTTCAATAATAATGACAGACCCAAGTCCAAACCAGGTGAGAAGAAAAACACTTTCAACACTACCCTGTTCTTGTGTTTGGGTTTCTTTTTTATTTGCACTGAGACTTGGGTGAGAAGAAAAACACTTTCAACACTTTCATCATGACAGACCCAAGTCCAATTATAACCGTTTGGGACCTTCAACAAAAGATAAAAAGAAGAAACAGAAAGGTGAGAAGAAAAACACTTTCAACACTACCCAAAATATCTCAATTAATAACCATAATTTAGATTATTGAAGTGTTTATTTTAGCTTTTCCTAATATAATTATAGATCCACCGATTCCCACTACTTTGAAGATCTTATAAGATGTTTCCGCATCCTTGTAGAGAGAGGATGATTAATCTCATTATCTCTGACTATATAGCCAACCAAATCAAAATGCTGAAATTTAAAAATCTATGTGCCATTTGCACAGGTAGTGAGTCTACTCTGGATTGGGTGGGAATGGGGATCGGTAGGCAGCCAACAAACAGATCCTTCATCTAGTGGGCTCAAAATATACAAAATTTGGACTCCAATCAATTCGATTTGACTAAAAAACTTTGTAGGCTGCTTCCCTCACACTCTCCATCTGAGAGAGTAAGTATACTCATAGATTGGTTCAAGTCCGAGGATGGGACTCTCCACTATGAGACCTTGCATATGGTCTCGAATGGTTCAATTCGAGATGTCGCATATGGTTTGGAGTTTGGACTAGGACGTGTCTGATTTTAGCAAATTGGGGGCGCTAATACAAATGAGGTGTTTTTAACAAAAATGAGGTAAGATGCTTTTCATCTATTAAATTATCCGAAGTAATAACTACCCAAAAGACTACACACAAGGGCAGATAAACGCCTTGGCCCTGAGCACCCCTTAATGGCGCAGACATGGCATATGTAACCCGGATGATTTACTTATACATACTGTCATACATGATGTATGTAATGCAAGTGATGATAATTAGCAAAATTCTTTTCTTTCTTCATAAACCACAGACGTACGTGGTGTATGTTTCCCATTTCTCTTGAGACAGAAAAACCCAAATCAACTTGAATTTGCCATTCAGATTGTTAGACCAACGAGTCACATGCAAAAAAAGAAACGTTCTAAAATATGACAGTAGTTAATTGGAATCGCAAGCTAGATTTCATATCCAAATGAGTGAAATAAAGCAAACAATATCTTATGGTTCCTTCTGGAAGTAAGTTGAACATGAGTTGTCCCAAACGAGTTTGTGACATCC
>BEHA01000898.1:128608-204012 GCA_002897215.1 Eschscholzia californica subsp. californica | reverse complement strand
TAGATGTGGTGTCATCTTATTGTAACTCCATATGAGAAGTATCATCTTATGGTAGTTCCATATGAGAGGTGTCATCTTATGGTAGTTTCATATGACAAGTGTTTGTGGTTAAGTGACACCACATCATGCATGTGACAACACATGAGTTAGGTGTCACCATCCTACTACTTCTCCCACCCTATAAATAGATGTACATGGTGTAGTGTTTGTATGAATTGGTAAGAGATGGAAAAAGTTTGGAAATAATTCTTCTAATAAAGTTTGTTTCAAGTTCATTACTTTGTTTTAGTATAGCTCATTACCTTTATCTCTTTCTCTTCCTTTAATTCCATTAAGTTGCATGCAAATATCGATACACAATGAAGCAAATAGACCGACAATTTACAATTTATATTTTATTATTAAAAGTAAAAATTTTGTTCGAGCTTGTGGATTCTTAGACTAAATTTTTCAATAAAATGATAAAATTTTCTCACGACTGTTTTTTTTTTCCGAAATGCATTTGGATTCATCTATACTATGTACTGACAAATTATCTTGCATTTTATTCAATTTTCGCTTGTAATTTTTTTTTATTGTACGAAATACCCATAAAAAATTTCACAAATGACCCCTAAAACCGGAGCGAGAACCCTGAAATAAGCAACCACTAATTTGAAGTAAGATCAAATTCGACTCTTACCTAATTAACTTTATTAGGTATTTTCAAATGACTTTTTTCTTAACCCTAAACCTAAACCTAAACCAGAGTCTAGTTAGTAACTAATGATAATAAATAACTCACTTGAAACTTTTACACAAGCAAAAAAACACAAGTAAAAGACTATACATAATTAATCTGTCTTAATCATCTCTCTCGTTTACACAAAAAAAGAGCTACTAGAATTCTTACTAACTACTATAAATCATTAATTAAACACTTGTTCTACTAAATCTAATCTAATTAAGGAGATGGGGGGAGAAGACGAAGAATATGTATACGATGCCGAAGAAGAAGATGAAGAGGATGAAGAATCTGTTTCATGGATACAAGCATAACAACAATCCATAGGTAATAATGATTTTTCTAATCGTACTGCTTCGTACTTTTTATTCCTTTCTTCTCCTTGTTGTTCTTCTTCTTGAACTCCCAAAATTTGATGACAAACAGATTTTTCAACCCCAATAACGGGTGATCGACAAATGGGACAATTCGAATGAGATACCCACCATTTATCAATACAATAAACATGAAAAATATGTTTACAGTTTGGTAATAATCTTAACAGCTCACCTTCTTCTAAATCAACTAAACAAACTGAACATTCATTTTGATCTTGTTTACTTGAATATGAGATAATTGGGATAGAATTAATCACTTCTTTATCCACCCCACTTTCCATTATTTGTCTCCTTTCAATCTCTCTAGATGTCGTTTCTATCGATGATCGTCTTCTCCAACAATATCTTGTTAATATGAATTGATAAGCAACAATTGCTATAGCTGTTAATGCTATACCCACCATTGAAATCATTAAAGGTTTGAAAATAAGTTGTGAAGTTTCCTCTGATGATGGTTGCTTCATATTCTTTAATTCTCCTCCCATATTTTTTTTATGATTAATGCCAAATTCAGCAGAGTCAAGGCTAAATCTTATATGGGTTATGCTTGATTAATCTCTCACAACAACTTAATTCTATATAATATTACTTTTTTCTCAAGAGTGGGAAATAAAGAAAGAGATACCTTGCTTATATTGTCTAAAAGATTTAGAATTCTCACCCTCTATTGTATACAAACTTTATATCTTTTTAGCTATGGGCTAATGATATAGTAGAATAATGCTATGTCTACTTCTAATCCCAAATTTTAGTCAATTTTAAACAATTAATAGTTGGAGTTCAATGTCATTAAATCAACTTTTATTCGTAGCAATCGAGTATGATAACTCGTACGAGATGAGGTAAATGGGTTAAGATAATCGTTCATTTATTTTTCGGCCATGTTTTAGACCGTATTTATGAGGGAAATTATGTCCATTTTGAATAATAACTAGGTTAGTAGTGGCATATGTAGATGGGGAGGATTAGGATTATGAAAAGTTAGCTAAAATGCCAAAGACAATTGGGTACGCTTCTTCATATTACAGGACTCACATGGTGCCCTCTTCAAATGCTAACCGAAAGTTGTAGTTTTGTAGAGACAAAATCATCTCTTCATTAAAAAAAGAGTATTAATCGGCGCCTCGGCGTTATATAACTTTAAAATTTATATATAAAAAGCCAATACTTTAGAGGAGTGTTATCCAACCAAGCTATATTATTGTGGCAATACTTTTTCTAGGTGTGTTAACCAATTTAACCTCCCTTCAAACTTCAATAAAGAAATATTGCTGACATTCTCTCTAGAGGACTTTTAAACCCGGCCCGCAACTGCTATGGGCGACCCAATTTTATGCACCTACACAAAATTTGGTTGCAATGGGCCTAAATAATCTCTGAGGCCCCTTTTATTGAAAAGGAAATTTTATGGACACTCACCATTTCTACATGTGATGCACTTTGGGTTGACTTAGTCTCTTCACGAGGTACCAGTTCAACAAATTCCCAGTATAGGTTGACAGGAAGCTACAGATATGTAATGGAACATATCGATTTTATCTTATCGACGAAAGATTTATCAATAGTCTCTTCAAATGTTGCTCTCAGTTACCTATCGGTAGGATTGTGCCTATGTCTTACATTACACATCGGTTGCATCATCTTTCCGACAGTTTGATATAGCGACGATTTCAACTTACCGACGAAAATTCATCAAAATTCTCTTCAAATGTTTGTCTGTTATTTGTCGCTATAACTATACTAGTGACTTATGTACACAATGGTTTCATATTTCCGGTAGTCTGAATAGAATCGATTTCATCTTATCGATGAAAACCGGTCAACGCATTTGACCAACATAAATTGACCCAGTTAAATTTGAAAAAAACATTGCCCTTAACAAATAAAAGTATTGCCTATAAAATTACCCAAACACTAAACCGCACCCACTTTGACTTGGTCAATTTAATTTACTATGACCAAGTCAAGTTAGGTCACACAACAACCTCCACGGATCGATCTCTTCCTCTTGCCAGAAAAGTCCATATTTCCTCTTGTCGAGAAGCTTCATTATACTATCGTTGATGAAGAGATACATTTCTCTCACCCTCTCACTATTGTTCTCTCATTACAGTAAGGAGTTAGAGACAATAGTCGTGTATTAGACTCGTTGAGGATCTGGCATGCATTGTTCGGCGGTGGTAGTGGTTCTATCAATAGTAGTGGCAGTGTAGTCAGTGAGAGAGGAAAAGAGAATTTTCGTCAACGAAATTTCTAGGAAAGCAAGTGTGGTTTGCATAATGTTCTTGTGTATAGTAAAAAAATCATGGCTCTAGGTTCAACCATATGTTTTGGAGACATTTTAATCAAGTGCACATTACATGTTTTGGGGATCAGGCAAATATGAGTGTGGTTAGTTTCAGGCAAATAAAGTTATCACTAAAATCCTGGCTGATAGACTTAAATTCTCCTTACAGAATATTATATCCCCCTTCCAAGCTGCCTATATCCCAGGTAGACAAATCACTGACAATGTTATCATGGGTCAGGAAATCATACACTCTCTTAAAACTATGAAAGGTGCTACTGGCTATTTTGGACTCAAGCTTGATATGTCCAAAGCTTTTGATAGAATTGAGTGGAACTTCCTGACGGATATCATGACTAAGCTGGGATTCTCGGATCACTGGATCAAAATGATCTCTCACTGCATTTTTACCTCCTCTATGGCAGTTTTGGTCAATGGGCGACCGGGCCCCACTTTCTACCCCTCTAGAGGGATTAGGCAAGGAGATCCTCTATCTCCTTTCTTGTTCACTATCGCAATGGAAGGTCTTAGTCGTCTCACTCGTGCTGAGCAAGATAGGGATAATTTCAAGGGCTTCCCTACTAATAATCCCAATCTTACCATTTCTCACCTTCTTTTTGCAGACGATTGCATTATATTTGGTCGTAATTCTCTGGATAATATCCACACTATCAAAATTATTCTCAATACTTTTTGCGGCGCGTCCGGTCAGATGATTAACTACAGCAAATCCAATATTTTCTACTCTAAAAATTCCCATCCTAAGTTCAAACGTTTGATTATGCGTTCGCTCGAAGTCAAATATGCGACCACCTCGGAAAAATACCTTGGAGTTCAATTATTTATTGGGGCTCAAAAGAAGAAGATTTTCAACGATATTCTTCAAAAGATCAAAAACAAATTAGAGAACTGGAATCACAATTTCCTTTCTCAAGCTGGTCGCACCATTGTCATTTCGACAATAGCTGCGACCGTACCCCGATACCAAATGCAATGCTTTGCCCTTCCTAAAGGCATTTGCAAAAGCATTTCGACTATGCAAAAATCGTTCGGGTGGGGTAAGTCTAAAGGCATATGTACCAAGTCTTGGTCCACTATTTGTCTTCCTAAATATCTGGGAGGTCTTGGTATTCACTCCCCGAAGCTGGATAACCAAGCGATGTTGAGCAAGCTAGCGTGGAGAATCAAATCGGAACCTAAAGCTATCTGGGTTCAGTTCTTAAAAGCTAAGTATTTCAAGAACTCCGATAACCCTGGCCCAGCTAAATCTCATCACTCCTGGATATGGAAAAACATTAGTAAACATCTGAACGACATTGATAATTACACCACGTGGGAGGTACATAATGGAGAACAGATAAATATATGGAAAGACAATTGGGTCCCCACGCTACCTATCCTCCCTATCAATAACCAGATTTCTCACCTATCTAAGGTGTCGCAGCTGATTGACCAGAATAAATGGAATGAGGTTCTCCTCAATAATATGTTTGATGCTACTACAAAAAATTTGATCTTATCGATCCCAATTACAGGAGAAAATGATGACAAAAAAAAATAGAGCCTAACCAAGTCAAGCAAATTTACGGTCAAATTTATGTATCAACACCTTTGTATCAGTATGAACTCGCCAGAACCGCTATCACCTAACTGGAATTTCATCTGGTCTATCCCAGTTGTCCCTAGAATAAAAGTGTTTATATGGAAGATATGTGTCAAGGCTCTACCGGTAAAGGAAAGAATAGGTAAATATATTGACAATAATCTGAATTGCCCTAATTGTAACGAGATTGAATCTATTGAACATGCACTGCTCCATTGTCCTTTGGCAAAAAACATATGGTTCTACTTTAATATTTTATCTGATAAAATCACCTCGGTGGTAGAATGGATTTTTTCTTGGGAACAAAAATCACAAAACACTTACACTACGAATAACATTCATTATGCTACTATCCTTTGGAATATATGGAAAACTCGTTGCGACCCCTGTTTTCAACATGAAATTAATTCGATAGACAAAATCATTTCTACGATTACAACATTCCCTCAAAACCTACCAAATAATACTAGCAAAGATCAGATAGAACAAGGAAAATGGAATCCCCCTGAACCGTCTTTTCTGAAAATTAATGTGGATGCTTCATTCACCGACATTCAGAATGTTACAGGTATCAGTTTAATTATCCACAACAAAGAAGCTAAATTCATAGAAGCACATGCCACTACTACTAGAAGTAGAAACTCTGAGGAAGGTGAAGCCATTGCGATTCTTAAAGGAATTCAATGGGCGGAATCTCATAACTATAATAGAATCACCATAGAAAGTGACAATATCAATATTATTAAAAATATACAGAACAGCAGACATGAAGTTCAATGGCAATCGAAAATTCATATTAAAAGAATACAGGAAATAAAAAGAAGGCTGGAAATAGTTAAGTTCTCTTATACTAGCAGGAATTGCAATGAAGCGGCAGACAAGTTGGCTAAATGGACAAGGAAGGAAAACAGAACGAAGACATGAGATAATGTCCCTTACTTTCTTTTTAAGTTGTATTGTAATAGAACTCTAATTTCCCTTTAATTAATAATAATATCAATTTCAACAAAAAAAAAAGTGCACATTACATGTTATTCATACATACATAGATAATACCTGACTTGGTCAACTTACTGTGACTAAGTTAAGTTTATTCACGCCCCACATACATCACCTTCTTCTCTAATTTCTCGCGAAATGCGAGATTTTTAGGCTATAGCAAGTATTAGTCTAACTCCATCATGTCAGGCTTTGCAATATATTTAATATCCCACACTAATCTTTTAAGATGATGGTCACCGTTACGCCAACCACATAGTACTGTTGGCTGCTACAAAGTATGGTGTGAATACATAATAAAGGTAAATAAAAGTAAAAAAAGTCGACAAAAATAACAATCAACCTTGAAAGATTATGACATTCACATGATGAAAATTAAAAAAGAGGGTAGATTGGCATCCTAATTATTTGGAGACCCTTGTCTATTTTATTAAACTAGTTACATGTACATGCGAGGTACATTTTCGCATTCTTGTTGTGATGTATGTATCTTTATTTGTGTAGATCAAACGCGCATTTTCATGCAAAAATTTGTAATCCTAATTTTAGATTTTATCACTAAATTTTATAAAAACTTTTCTTTTGTAAAACGAGATCAATGACAAAAAATACCTATAAGTATAGGGGATTTTAATAGATTAATGAGAAGATGAAAGATAATATAATACAAAGTTCACATCACATGGGTGGAGGGACCTAGGTGGTGCTTATTTATTTTTATTATTTGAATTTGACTCGTATAACTCGTTTAGATATGAATTATCTGACTTAATAAATTAAAATCATCTTAAATCAATTACCATTGAGATGAATCAAACACAAAAAGATCATACAAAAGGATATTGTTTAGCTTACAGAAT
This sequence comes from Eschscholzia californica subsp. californica, assembly GCA_002897215.1. Lineage (NCBI taxonomy): Eukaryota > Viridiplantae > Streptophyta > Magnoliopsida > Ranunculales > Papaveraceae > Eschscholzia > Eschscholzia californica. The sequence continues at coordinate 197,162 of BEHA01000898.1, read as the reverse complement.
CAATTTAGATCTTTAAATGAAAAAGTCAAGCTCAGTCTAAAAGGGAGGGAAGTTGGACGGTGGAAAAAGATAGGGCAGTATATAGAAATTCTTTCCTTTCATGGTGGATAAGGAGAAGCATCATTGTATCCTTCTGTTTGCTTAGCTGTCCATGAAAAATACATTTAATTTCTCTACATATCAATACCCAGATCTGATATTGACAACATTCAACAAAAAAAAATCTGATAGTGGCAATCCCGCATTGGCACATTGTCATTTGTTTTTTTTTTTTTTTCTAGACATTGTTATTGTTCTGATTTGGATAAATAGGAAAATTATCTCGAAAAAAAAAGGGAAACCCCAAGACACATAAACCAAAAAACCCTTAAAGTCGTCGGGAGTAAGTCGCCGACCGGAGTTAGTCGACGACAGGCGGCAACTTCGTTTTCTCTCTCTCTCCCTTTCTGTTCTCTCTTTCTTCTCTCACTATCTCCGGTGAAGGGGGGGACCCTTTTGCCGAAGTCTGGTTTGAAACTCAAACCAGATTTGGTTTCGTCTAGAAACCAGGGCTCCTCTTCGTCGATGGAGATATAGAGAGAACAAAGAGAGAGATAAGAGAGAGAAGATGAGAGTTGCCGGAGATGACGAAAATGTGGTCGGAATTTGTTGTGCAAGTCGTCGGTTTTCATGGTAGAACTGGGAAGGAAGAAGTTGAAAATGTAAGGGTTTAAGTGTTTGGAGGAAACAACATATTTTAAAAAAAAATTATTTCCGCCCAAATTTTGTACTCCGGATAATTTCTTTATTTCTCCAAATCACCAACCTAATATAAATAAATGCAAATCCTTCGTATCATTTGACATGTTTTGAGTAAGTTTAGGTTTAGGGTTGACGTTCTGGAAAAAGAAATTTTTGCACCTCTCCATTACCTTCAACTACCAATTCAGGCCGCAATCACCTCCGTGCACTACCATCATATCTCTCTCATCTTTCTTTTTTATTTCTCTTCCTCTCTTTCACTTCGTTCCGACGAGGAGAGGGTGCGTTCGAGTGGAACATCCGGGTGATTTCTACCAAAAGAACTTCGCATTAGTTTTGGGGGTTATTAAAAGACCTATATGTGGGGAAACCAGTTTATCATTCACCAAAATATGATTGACTAGGACATTTCAAAAGGACTAGTACTAATGGGTTATAAATGTGAATACCCCAAGAGATAATAACATAACACAATCTATCTATCCATTAAATACTACTAAACCTAAAAGAAGAAGATGTATCAGAGGATATCAAGAGTAGGTTAAAAAAAAAAAACTGATAGAGGAAAGACGGTAGTTGTTGTGGTGCCGTATGTGGTAGGAAACTATACACCAAATATATGACCCACCAAACACAAAGTGTTACCTTTACCCCCAATCAAACAATCCTTGTCAGGTAGATCAGGTGGTGATCTTGATTAATAATAAATAATACTAAATGGGATTAGTAGTAAAATGGTCATGGATTAGTAATTAGTAATTGTGTTTGGTTATATCAAAATAATAAGAGTTAATTCCTATATGGCTCCCTACTTTGTGACCAGCTTCCTTTATGGCCCCCAAATTTCTGTAAATTCAAATATGGCCCCCTATTTTCATGAAAATGTCATAACTACCCTTCCCATTAATATATTTTCAAAATAAAATTAAAAACAAAAACATAAATTCCGCCTCACTTCCTTCTCCACCACTCATCTCTCTCCATGTCACCTCTCTCTCTCCAAGTCAGCACTCTTTTCTCCGATGAAGGTCGCCGGCTGGAAAATTTTCCGGCCGGCGACCTTCAAACTTAAAATAATAATCATAAATTAATGCTAAATGAATTTCCATGAAAATAGGGGGTCATATTTGAATTTACAGAAATTTGGGGGTTATAAAGGAAGCTGATCACAAAGTAGGGGGCCATATGGGAATTAACTCAAATAATAATCATAAATTAATGCTAAATGAATCTGACACACTCACTCATCTTCCAAAGAAAATGCTAAACCAACAAACTATCTCTCTCTGACTGTCTATCCCTCAACAGCTAAACCTTCACTCTTCCTATCTCTCTCTCTCTCTCTATTTCTCTCTCTAGCTTGGGAGATGATGGTGGTGGTCTGTTACTGAAATTAAACTGAAGAAGAAAATAAGGAGAAATAAGAATAATGTTCAAATTGCATAGAAATAGCAAGTCTGATAAATCAGGAGAGAGAATTGATTTCAAATTCTCTCACTTCAATGCTCTTCAGGTATCTTCTTCTTCTTCCATTCTCTCTCTCTCTCTATATCTCTCTCTCTCTCTCATACATTTGATTCTTAGCTTCATAGTATAACTTTTGGATCTTTTCCTTGCTAGATTGGTTTAATGTTTTACAAAAAAAAGAAAAAAAAAATTCATCAACTATTTATTCTATGTTAGATTTGAAGAATTGGATCATACAATGTGAAATTAGTACAATTTGCAGAAAAGAAAATGAAGTTAACTATAAATTAGTTAGTGGGGGAATTCATTAATTATAGCCAGGATGTCATTTTTTTTTTAGAAGAATGAGAAGTTTCCTATGTGATTCCCTAAAGCCCCAAATATCATAAACAAGAAAAATAAACATTTTATTATCTCTTCTTTCTACTAAAAGTATTTTATGATGAAGCATTTTTGTGAATCAAATTATTAGATTTAAGTTGATATTTAGGGCCCGGTGCGACTGCACCGGTTGCACCCCCTCCGACACGCCCCTCAGATACTCTCAGTAATTTTTTTGTTTAAGGATTTTTGGTGTTACATAAATTTTTTTTTGGCTAATTTTGATTTCTGTAATATAGGTTCCAAAAGGATGGGACAAGCTTCTTGTGTCTATGATATCGGTAGAGACGGGAAAAACGGTTGCCAAGTCGGGCAAAGCATTAGTCAGGAATGGGAAATGTCAATGGACAGAGAATTTATCGGAGTCTATTTGGGTTTCTCATGTCGAAGAGAGTCTCCTCAAGTTTGTTATTTCAATGGTATATGTCACTTTTATTTTTGTCTGGTTCGATATATATTTGTTTGATCACTGAGTTCTGTTAACTTGCTTTATTCTAGGGATCGTCCAGGTCTGGTATCCTAGGAGAGACAATTATCAACCTAACAAACTACGCAAGTTCAAAGGCTTATGTTCCTATTTCGGTGCCGTTAAAGAAATGTGATCATGGAACAACTATACAAGTTGGTCATCTCATATCTCAAGCTCTTGTGTTTGTTTCTATGTTTTACAATTTGACGTTTTCGGAGAATGATTCTCATTTTCCTTAGAGATGTCCCATGGCTATAATGGTTTGCTCCCCATGTTTAGTTTGTGTCCCGACTTTGCAGATACCTAAGTGTATTTTTATATATGGTCTTAGAAGCAAAAAATCTACGCTATTATTCCGTCAATAACAAGTACATTTGTATCTTTCTGATTTGCAGTTCAAGCTTCAATGTCTAACACCATGGACAAATATCAGGTTTGCAATTCTATAACAGAAAAACAAATTTTCTGCATTTTAAAAGCTCAATCATGTATCACACGATTCCAATTATGTATGTACTCCCTCTTTAGGAACACAAAATTGCAACAAACAACTTCTCATGTAGAAACGACAATCGAAGAACATGATGATATGGATAGCAGGTCAGATGCATCTGATATATCTTACACTAGGAGCACCGGATCTTCCTCTAGTAACCACTTAATTCACCAAGGCGAAACTGGGAGTAGGGTAAGCTTCCCTTTCTCCTTACATCTTTTTGCCCCATTGATTTCTTCAATTTAATTTTGGTGGTTATGATACGATGTTGTGGGTACGCACACGCTCACACACACATATTTAACTACTAACCATCTGGCTCCTATTTTTGCAGAACACAAGCTTTTCAGCGTCTGGGTCACGCAATAGTTTTGACTCAGCAGAAGGTTCTTTAGACAGGATAAATTTTTCCCCGAGAAACAGCTTAAGTGAACACAATGCACTTGGTTCACAAGAATCATCTGGTTCCCCAAGAAATGCAATTTATGCCAACGGTTCTGTTGATCTGCCTAGATCAAATCACTCTTCGTTTAATTCAAAACTTCGCGGATTAGGCAATACTCCTAACACATCATCATTGAGGGATGCTGCTTCTACTAAAGACCTTCTTGAGGATGCCGAAAATACAATTGAGGATCTCCGAGCAGAAGCAAGGATGTGGGAAAGAAATGCTCGAAAAGTAATGACAGATGTAGAGACGTTACGGAAGGAAGTTGCGAACCAGAAGAGAAACCACGTAGATCTGAATATGGAGCTTTCAGCTTCAAATTCTGAAAGAGATGACTTGAAGAAGGAGATTCAACAACTGAAAACATTGATAGAGGAATTGAAAATAAACAAAATCACCACTGAGAAATCAAGCTTTCGGCTAGAAGGTGTATCAAATATTCAGGAGTTGGAATCAGAAATGAAGTTTCAGAAAGAATCCAACGCTTCTTTAGCTCACCAATTGCAGAAAACACAAGAATCGAATATCGAGCTTGTTTCCATCCTTCAAGAGCTTGAAGAGACCATAGAGAAGCAAAGATTGGAACTGAATAATTTTATGGAAGTCAAAACAAACACCGACACTGAGAAAAACCGTGATGGTGAAAAGTTGGGAGCGGAGGATGGTTCGAATTTCGAACAAAAGCTACAAGAATTGCAGGAATCACATAATGAACTACAAGCTACCGTGAAGTTACTGGAAGAAACCGTAGAGGGAAAAGACAAGGAACTCGAGCTTGAACGAAACCTTAGGAAGAAAAGTATCTTGGATAATGAGGCAGAATGGACATCCAGACTATCCACGAAGAACGAATACATCACCAAGTTAGAAACAAAGTTATCTGATTTGCAGAGTGCTCAACCTTCACATGAAACGAGTTCCGTCAGTGAAGGTAATAGTGATCTAACAAGGGAGATTGAGAGCTTGAAAGCAAAAGTGCAGGAGCTAGAGAAAGACTGCAATGAACTAACAGATGAAAACCTAGAGCTCTTACTTAAACTCAAGGAATCAAGTAAGGATTTCCAATCAGGAGAAACGTTTTTTAATTCTTCTTCTGATGAGCTTCAAGCTAGTATGTCTCCCAAAACCTCGGATTATGAAGTTGAGTTACTCAGGTCACAAATATATCAGCTAGAACAAGAACTGAAGAAGAAAGAAGGTCATTTCAATGGAGTCACCAATGAAAACTTGAAACCCCAACTGTTAGATCTTCAGAGTAAGTATTCTAATCTGGAGATCCAGTTGCAGTCTTTTCAGTATAAAGCTCGTAATCTTGAAGAAAAACTAAGCAATTCTCAAAGTAGGTCTGAGTCTCAAATGTTGGAGATTACTACATTGAAACAGCAATTGCAACAGCATCAAGGAGGAGAAGCAATAGAGTTAAACAAACTTGAAACAGTCGGAGCGAATAACTCGGTAGAAATGCATGAATTCTTTCAAGAACTGAACAAACAGCTCCATCTGGTTATAGCTCAAGTGGAGAAGCCATGGTCTGTCTCAGATTCAAATATTGAATATCAGACTGACTTTGATCAGGATTCAAAGGCTACAGATTTGATATCTCAAAGCAAGCAGACTGAGTTTATCTTAAAGAAAGTTGCTCATCTGAGTAAATTATTGGAAACGATGATTATCGAACGTCAAGTTGAACTCCAAAGTGGCAAGGCCGTAATCAGTTTTGGAGATGCAAATGTTACAGAAGCTAAGAATACGGTCGAAGAGTGTAGCTTGAAGGATAGTGATCTTTATCTTCCAACAGAGGAAGTCGACAATTTGAAGCCGGAACTAGTTACAATGACATCTAAGATAGAGGAACTTCAGACTTGCCTATTATTGAAGGAAGAGGAAATTGAGACTCTAAGACATTGCCAAAACGAGTGCGAAGCTCAGATTTCTAACCTTCAAACGGAAAACGGTCAGCTGGAGGAAAACTTGGAAACAGTAAGAAATGATATGATGGTGCTAAGTAGCACTCTAGATTCCCATATTTCTTCTATCAAGGTGCTCGAGAAAAACACTTCAGAGCTGGAAACTGGTAAATGTGAATTAGAACTCCATTTGTCTGAACTAGAGGAGGAGAATGTACAACTATCAGAACGCATATCTGGACTAGAAGCTCAATTAAGGTATTTCACGAACGAGAAAGAATCCAGTAGGTTAGAGCTAGAGAATTCCAAATCTTTAGCTATAGATCTCAGGAATGAGACTCAAAGATTGAAATCTGAGATGGAAACACAAAAAGTGGAATTGAAGCAGAAATTACAAGACATGCAAAAGAAATGGTCAGAAGCCCAAGAAGAGTGTGAATATCTGAGGAAAGCAAATCCAAAATTACAAGCTACGGCTGAGAGTCTAATTGACGAATGTAGTACCAATCAGACATTGAATAGGGAATTGAGGAAGCAAAACCTGGAATTACATGAGAAATGTATGAAGTTGGAAGCTGAATTGAGGGAGTCTCGAAAATGTTTCTCCGAGTGCTTTGAGAAAATTGAGCTTTTAGAGGCTGCGTATTGTTCTATACAGATAGATATTGCTTCAAAGGAGAAATATCTAAACTCAGAATTAGATGTTTTTTTTCACGAAGACACGGAAAATCAAGATAAGCTTATTCTAGAAGCGAGCTTGTTAAAACAGAGGTACTTGGAGAAGGAAGTCGAAGTTGAGAACCTTCAAAGAGAGGTAGCACACCTCACCAAACAGATAGGTTCAACCCATGACGAAAGGGAAAGAATAGCTTCAAATGCTGTTCTTGAAGTTTCCAGTTTACGGGTAGATAAAGCAAAACTCGAGAATGCTCTTCAACAAGCCCAAGCAAAAGTTAAATCTTCTGAGAAAGAAATAAATATGTTGCAACTAGACTCTAAAACTAAGGTGCAAGAGTTGATCATTGAGCTTTCTACTTCGAAAAATAACCACGAAATTCTGATGGGTGAACATGAAAAGATGCGAAAGTTGATGGATAATGTCAAATCTAGTGAACAGAGATATAAAAGTGCCGTTCATGGGCTCGAGCTAAAACTTTCAGCTTCTGAATATGAAAAGCAGCAACAAGTGGAAGAAGTCACCAGCTTGAAAGTTCAACTGCAGAAAATAAGTTATCTTCAGGATGAAATATCCTCTCTTAAGAGCTCACTCAATGAGATCAAGTTTGAAAAGACTAAAGTTGAAGCATCATTAGAATCATTATCTGAAGAGTTCGAAGAACTGAAAACCGAAAGAAACTCGCTTGTCGATAAGATATCTAGTATGCAAAACTCTATGTCTGAAATAGAGGATTGCAGAAGTAAAAGGGTGGCCTTAGAAGAGAAGCTTCTGAGGTTGGAGGGTGATCTAACTGTGAAAGATGCATTATGTGCTCAGGATGCTGAGTTGAAAAATGAACTAAACAGGACTAAGAGGGCAAATAGTCAAATGCAGCGGAAAATACAATGCCTCGAGGATGAGAAAATTGAGTGCTTAAAGAAAGCTCAAGCCCTTAAAGAGGAACTGAAAATGAAAAAGGAAGGGAAACCGCAGCGAAGTGGGTCCAGCAGTACTCTTGGATTTGAGTCTGATACCGAACTCAGTACTCCCCATGAAGAATTCAATCTCTCAGAGGTATATCCTAAGTTGTTCTGTGTTTTACCAAGTTCCTTCCATTAAAATTATACATACATAATGAAAATGAACATCGGAACTCACTAGGAAGTTCACTCATGTTCTTTGCAAACATTTTCTTTTAACATGATCACTGATACATGGTTTTGCTTGCAGGCCGATGACAAGCACCAAGATCAGAATCGGGTTCCTGAAACTATAGGTGTTGATTTTGTTTCGAAAATTCAGTTGCTTGAGATTGAACTTGCTGAGGCATTGGAAGCAAATGAAATGTATAAAGAACAACTCAAGAAGTAAGTAAAATAACCAAACTACTACCCACTTCCATTTCACATTTCCTGCAATTTATACTATTCTTATGGTAAACTTAAGTACCCATTTTAAACCCAAATTTATTTCCAGGAACCTGTTCAATTTTCTGGTGTTTTTATAACACGAGTTGCTTCTTTTCTCCCTGTAACTACTTTATCAGAACATGTGTTCTTTGTAGTGGCACGGCCCAATTTGCGTATATATGGAACAAAGGTGGCGAGTAATCATTAGTAATGAATTTTACACTCGGCATCTGCATACAAACCTCTCCCTTTAGAGAGGCTCAATAGATATTATTTTTCCGGGTTTATACTAGTTAGATCAGATCAACATATCCATCAGAGCAGCCTCTATATACCAGCCTCTCTGAAATTCCAGCTTCCGCCCCTAGACCCGGTTCAACTTCAACAAAGTTTTGAACAACTCCACCTTCAACTTTGACCTATTTCATCTAAGTACTTAGGGAAAGGCAATGTAGAAAGAAAACAATCTTCTGCGTAATATATCCAAATCGATGCGAAGCACAATGATAGTTTTTTTTTTTGTAGTGCTGAAAGTTGACCTATACCTTGTGTAGGTTGTTGAATGAAGGCCAAAATGGTCACGCCCATGCTCCAAAGAGATCAATATCTGAAGGCGTAACAGTAAGGAAGACATCATCGCTTGAGGCAGAGTTAAAAGACATTCGGGAACGTTACTTCCACATGAGTCTTCAATTTGCTGAAGTAGAAGCAGAGCGTGAAGAACTTGTAATGAAGCTCAAATCCTTCAAGAGTGGGAAGAGGTGGTTCTCGTAATTCAAGTAATACATTTTCTTTCACTTTCAGATGACATTTCTCATCATTTTCCCCGTATATATTTAGTAAGTCATGAATCTCAATCACGGTTCATACTTCAACGGGAAATAATTTACGCCTAATTTGAATTTGAGGGTACATATGAAAGTCTGTAACAATAAGATTGGTAAAATAGGAGTAACCCATTATTGTTTAGCATCACTTTATATAATTACAATAATGAAATAATTTGCTTTTTCAGCATATCTCATTCATTACCTGTTATATCATAATTCCAACAGAAGGATACTATTTATCAACCTGGTGGTTTCTAAGGTAGGTTTTTTTTTTCGAGTCAGATTCTGGCTCCAGTTTTAAATGGGCTCAAGACAGATTTCAGAATGTTTGTTGTTTGTTTATGCCAGACTCTTCAAAGATGTTGATTTTCGATTAATTTTGAGTCAAACGATTCAGACCCAGACGAGTCGTATTTAGACAGGCACCACGTAAATAAAGTTTCGCCTCAATAGTAAAACTAGGACTATTAAAAGAACATATAAATAGTTTGGAACCAGAACCCTGGAACTTTTATTCAAACAAGTACAAAAAATAGAAGTTGCCATTTGTTAATTCCAATTTTACACATTTGCACATAGTTTAGATAAATAATCAGAACAACAGAGGCATGAAGAACTCAATACAATCTTGTTGATAAGAATAAGAAGTAACCAATACAACCCAACTACTGAAAAGAACCCATAGCCATCTTATCTTCCATTCTTTTCTTTTTCTTCCTCTTTTTCTTTTTTCTGATTTTTACAGTATAGAGTAAGCTCTGATCACCTCAATGATCGGCGCACGACACAATGGGCATTTTCCTCCACCTCGAACCAACTCATTTGCACACTTTGAACAAGTACACATGTGCCCACACCTGCAAAATCAAAAAACAAAGTGGAAAGAGATGGATGCGTATCAGATGATGATATCAGATAACCACTGCTTTGATATTGGTGGTGAGAAAGTGAAAAAAAAAACTGTAAATGAGACCTACCTGTACAATAAAGAATCAATATGACTATCACAACAAACACAACAAGTCCCTTTTTTCACATGACCCCATTTTGATCCATCATCTGATGACTCACCCACCCCTGCAATAATAAACAACTTTGAAATCACTTCTTCAAACGAAATTCAGTAGATTATGCACCGTCTTAACTGATTCGAAAAGTTTAAAGAGAAATTATAGAAACTGGTGAAATGAAACTAAAAAGATTGTAATGACAATGTATTACGATGGAATACCTGGGCCACCAGCTGAGCGATTTAATGCGGAAGAGACTTCCTGCCTTACTGACCGTTGCAACTCCAGTTGCATATCCATGCAAGCCTCCAACATTCTCTGCATATGGTTCATCCCTTGTTGAAGCCTAGCCATGTCGGCCCTCAGATCATTAATGGCATCCCATTCCTGCTTCAAATCAACATCCATATCAATTGAAACCAAAATGCAGAGACAATATGAAAATGATTGAGAGAGTTGGGCCAGAGTGGAGCAATTTAAATGAATTAAAAATCTATAAAATACCTTGGGATACTACATAACTTTAGTACGCATATGAAACAAAATTCAACTGTTACTAAAGATATACGACATACCATCTCTGAACGATGCATGCTATGTCGATGGGCCCAGTTTGCAGGATGCATCTGGTGCCATAGTGGCTGTGGTGGGGGCACTGGTGGAGATGGAAGCACACGTGGAGGCCTGGGAATAGTGTTTACTTGATCGTCGTTCTGGTTATCTCTCTGCTGCCCCTGGTCTTGCTCTGGTGAAGTAGTAGGCAAGGTTCTGTGCAGATCCCAATCAATGGGGGTATGGCCTCGTCTTTCCACGTAAGACTGTATCAGTTGATCCAGACTCTCACGGAACCCACTTCTTAACAGATTCGAGACACTTCTCCTACAAGAGCGTAATTTTTGTTTAATTCTACTAATGCCGATATTCTTCAAGGGGATGAAGGAACAGAAGTAAGCGAAAGGATAGACAGCTCAAGAAATGAAAGAGATAGTAGAAAAACTTGTGAAGAAGATCGATTACCTGCTAAGAAGTTCCCTGAGTTCCATGCTGTAGACATTATCATCATCAGGTGGATGGAATCTAATGGTTCTCCTCATGGATACAGGACGCCTAGTTCTCAGACGATTCAGAGGCCCATCGGGCCAGATAGCTCTAGCTTCCTGTGCACCATTCTCATGCCAGAGGGGTGCTTCTTGAATATGAATATTTTCTCCACCGTCATTTCCTGGAGCTTCTTGTGGCCAACCTGAAGCTGTATTGTCCTGCCAGTTTCCATCCATTTCTTCTTCATTACTCTCTTGCCATTCATGAACCTCACTTTCAGGAGACTCTTGCCCACCTCTTCTTTCATCTTGTGAAACTTGTTCCTGCCAATTCCCTCCTTGAGTGCTAGGTTCTTGCCAACTAATACTCGAGACAGCTGTGTTACGTTCCAAGGTTAATCGACGAACATGAGCTTCTCGAATCCTAGGTTCAGATTGTTCATTATTTTCATTTGGAAGCTCCTCCGTGGTACTTGTTTGAATTTGTTCATCACTAGAACGATTAATGTTAGAAGGGGTATCTGAATGGCTGCTTACTTGCCCACGAACTATATTCTCCAATCTAGATCGAAATCCGTCCCTGATTGTGACGAGTTCGATTAGACTAATGAATTATTGTGTTTACTATCTCTACTCCAAAATGAATGGAAAACTCCTAAACAATAATTTGCTTCATAACAACACCCGATTCATTGAAAATGATATTCTGAATAAATTCAGAAAATGAAAAGGCACATTTGACCAAACGACACAATGCCGTACAACCTTAAACATATAATGAATCAGAATTAATGAGCGTCGATGGTAAAGAAATCCATACCTTAAACCAGATACAGTATATCGTTGTCTTAACTGACCCAATTCTCTTGCTGCTACTGAAGGAGGTCTATCTGGTTCAGTAGGTCTTTCATTTCTTAAGAACCTCCCTCTGAGTAACGACTAGAAAACAAAAAAAATGCAATTTATCAAGCCATATTCAGAAACGAGGAGACTTCTGATATGTCTTCCACAATGAATATTTACAACTAGCAAAACATAATGGGTGACTGGGTGTAATTAAAATGTGAAAGTCCTACATGTCGTGTTCACAACAACTCCCAATTCTAAGTTGCAAGTTGTAACATCACAAAAGCAACGAACCAACAAAAACTGTAAGTAAAGTTGGACAAGTAGCACCTACTTCATTTCAAAAGACTATAGAACTCGATTGGACAAAGGAAAGGTTTATTTTGCAGAATCTATAAATCCAGGAGCTAGACTGCAAAATGAAATACTAAGTCGTCTAGATCAACTGTATTTGAATATCTTTAGCTCTGCTTGGTGTATGAAATATGAATGCTTAGGACAGAGAGAGAAGTGGTAAAAAGGTGCGATTTGGCCATGGATTTCAGTGTCGTATAAGGAACATACTCGGAGCATGTTTAGTTGATGCTTTGCGCAACATACAAGGTCTCTCTTTTTTCACTTGATAAAAGTCCTGCAACTCCGAAACTTTCTCTACTTCCTTCGGCTTATTATTTTAAAAGAATCCCAATAATTTAAAGGGCACTAACTATGGAAATAAATAAATTTATTTGACATAACAAACACATAGTAACATCTGCAAACAAAGACAAACAATTTCCTCAGACATTGTATAGCCAATTAGCAGAAATCATATCCCAGAGAATTCATTAGGCATTTTAGATTATCTTTTTACTGGTTATAATTGCATTTTCATTAAAAAAAAGAAACAAAAAAAAAAAAAATGAAAGAAAGAAAAAGCAGAACAAACCTGGATACGGTTCCGGTGAGCAAAATCGGAAACAGCTCGATGCTCCAACAGACCCTGCAGTTCCCCCTGCCTTTCTCTTTCAATTCTAACAAGCAAATCGATTACAGCTTGCCTACCACGTAATCTTAGCCTGTCTGCCCGAATGTGTTCAGGCTGGACTTCTTCATGATCAACTGACCCATTCCGAGCATGGTCAATCTGAGTACCAATAACCGTAGCTTGCTCTTCCCGCCTTCCACCACCACGTGTACCTCTTTCCTGACTCGTCATTTGGACCCTCTCCCTCACAAGTCTTACTCTTTCACGTTCAGTTTCACCAAGCCATTCCGCTCTAGGACTGTTTCGCCGTGAAACATTAGTTGTTCGATCACTTATGCCACTATCCATCCACCCCCTAACTATTTGCCTCACTCTCTCCCTCTCTATATCACCAAGATCGGGTGATTGCTCCCGGCTAGACGTCTGGTCGTCCCCACGCTCATTATGTGCCTCCATTTGATTTCGTGACCATGTCCCATACTCGTGCTCATTTTCACTCACATCCTCTCTACTACCCCGACTTTCAGACGTATTTGTGCTTGAGATATTAGTAGTTGATTCGATGCTCCTTCGCTGCCTTAATCTTTCTCTTACTCTATCTCTCGCACGGTTCAATACGTGTTCATCCTCCAACTCCCGCCACATTTGAAGTAAAGAGGATGCCCGGGTATTTGGTCTCTCAGTAACACCCTGTCTTCTAGCAGTCGGAGACTGTGATTCTCTCAAGAAAGAGGAATCAAGCATCGAAACAGTGTGTAAACCTGCAAGAGCCATAAGTTCGGTCTCACGATTTCTTCTTTCAAGTGTTGTGATCATATCCTCGGCTTGTCGGGCAGCCCACCTACTCAAAATCCGAGAATGACGTCTACGAGCAGCAGAAGATTCAGCCAAATCATCCCCTTCAAGATCTGACCTTCTCCTCCGCCGAATAAGTTGATCGCCTTCCTCGTCTTCATCCTCCTGATCATGGGTAGAGCTACAAGTTCCCAATGACATACAATCATCTATATGACCTCGCATCAATTGTTCCAGTTCCCTCTGGAACTCAGCATGAGGATCATTGTTTTCCTGCTTCTGTTGCCGAGATCCAATTTCCGGCATCTTCCCGACTCGTAACAATCTTAATTCTCACCACCAGAATCACTACTTTCCCCTAGGCATATATCTGTCGGTAGTAACCCTTCTAGTGAACTCAAACCATAAAATTAAACCAACCATTTCCACTACCCCAAATTGAATTTGTCAAGCGCCTAAACCTAAGATCATAAGAATTAAAGCAAAACAAATAATTATCCCTAAATTTCCATTTCAAGCGTATCCAAATCAACCAACGATTTATCTACTAAGATAATAAGAATTAAGTCTGATAATCACAATTCATGTCAACAAAATCCATAACTAGAACACTGAGTTTCCTTAAGTTTGATGATGTCAAAGATTATAAAGAATAAAAATACAATCTATCTAATTAAACAAATAAAGTAAGATTTAATTAGATTTCCTTTTTCTCTATCTAAATTCTAGGGAAAAATATATCAAAGTAAATTGTTAATTATACCTCAGGAAGTTTCCTTGGCAGTAGAGGAAAGAAACAAAAAGCCCTAACTTTTGAAAGAAAAGAAAAAAAAAAGATGAGAAATGTAATTCTCTTCAAGAGAGAGAGAGAGAGAGAGAGAGAGAGAGAGAGAGAGATTAGGTTATGAAATATAAACAGCAACAGATTAGAGGGAAGATAATTGAGAAAGACGAGTTCTTTTCTTTATTAATCTCTTTTACTTTTCTGAGAAAGAAAGAAAGAAACAACGCACCATCAAAGCGGATTTAGAAGGCCACAAACAGAGGAAGTAAGAGAGAGAGAGGGAAGAAAAATCTCCAGATTATTTAGAAAGGGGAGATTTGCTGTTTGGACCCTTCAGTATAATTGATTTGCTGTTTGGACTCCCTTTTTCCAGAGTTGCACTTTGGACTCCCTTTTTCAAATAAAAAGTTAAATATAACAGATCAAGAAAATATAAGTGGGAAAAATACCATTTAACCCTAACCATGAGAATATACTAGTTTACCCCTACAAAACCTATAACCCAACCTCTACTAGTTTATCACCTTCCCTCCTCTCTCTTCTCTCCAATCTCAAAAACCAGTTCTGAACAAAATTTACCGTGAAATCGAGTTCCAATTCCTTTACTACATCAAGAAAAAGGGGATTAGAGAGAGAGGGTTTCTGATTTTTGTATCTAACCCATGAAAATCCATGATAGAGTTGGTCAACGGTGTATTACTCATCTTAAAACAGGGAACATGATAAGGTCGGTTCTTGAAGAATCAAATTTACCCTTATGAAGTAGCTGATTTTTGTCCGGATGTTTCATTATGCTGATGCTTATTCTGAAGAGGAAGGTTGGGATGGTGAGATTGAAGATCTCAATACCCATATTTACATTTTCACAACACTAGATGGCTCAAATAAGGTTAAAGTTGTTGATCATGGAGGTTTGCCTAGTTGCTGATGAGTTGATAATTTTACTTTTTATTTTCATAGAATTAGTGATATGGTTGGTGGAGTAAATATAAAGGAACCATTTCTTCTTCTTTGATCAAAGAAGAAATTTTTCTGTAAAAATTGAAAGAATTAGTCCACTTGGTGTTCATGCTTTTACTCCTATTTTCTCTCTCTAGAACAAAAGATTCATTACTGTTGCTAGGAGAAGACTCACTTCAGAGTTTAGACACTTTGAGCTATTTGGTCATTGATGGTTTTTTTGTTGTTGTAAGATTTGATCATTGAGTTGTTGTTGCTTCAAATTCGTGCAACCTATGAAACTGTTAATGAATTTGTGTAATCTTACTGAGGAGTGGGCATCTAATTTGACCTGCACATAGAACATGCTTATGAGTTTCTAAAAATTGTATTTACATCCATCAATCTAAGAGAGTAATCATCCCGGTGGGTTAAACAGATAAGGGGTCCAAAGTGGGGATATTGATTATATAAGGGTAAAATAGGAATTTTTTAAAATATAACTTTAAAGATGGAATATTCCGAGACGATTCCGTTAAAAGGGAGTCCAAAGTGCAAACTCTGGAAAAAGGGAGTCCAAACAGCAAGTCGATTATAAGAAAGGGAGTCCAAACAGCAAATCTCCCTTTACAAAGATAATGAAACCATTAAAAATTAGTTTTAGGGTTATTTTCAACTTGGCCCCCAATTTGTGACCAACTAGAACACCAGGCCTTCGAGACCACGATTAGAATATAAAGTACACATCAAACCGGTTTCAAATATATACGTCTTCATATCACAACAAAGATAGAAATTCTGTAAAAGTAATGGTTTTTCTTTCTTCAGTTTTTTTTTTCCTTTTCCCTCTCTCATCAAAACTTTTGCACAGATTGACGCTAATTTAGTTTCCACACCGGGAGAGAGGTTGTTTGGAGAGTGGGGGGGTTCTTTCATTTGGGTCGTTCGTGGTTTCCAAGTGAAGGGTTTGTTTAGAAACCCTAAACCTCATTATGGAAATGGTGTGATTTTACGAAGGAAAAAAAAAGAGAGATGGAAATAGTAGTTTTGGAGGTGGTGGTGGTGGGGAAGGGGATAGGTAGAAGAAGAACAATTGAAAAAACAAAAAAACTCTTTTTATCTGCTTCAAACCGATCGACCATTTGCTAATGACTTTTGTGAACGGAGGTGAAAGAGAAAAAAAAAAAGACATGAATGAAACATTCTTACAGAAAAAGAGCAAAAAGGGAAGAAATATATTGAGTGTTATTTTTTATTAACAAAATTATAGTGTTGGGGCCGAATTTGAATGCTAGACAAATATAAGAACCAAATTCTCAAGTTTGTCACATATTGGGTCAAAAATGAAAATTAACCCTTAATTTTACTGGTAATGATGTAGATTTTTTGATAAAATCCACCTCATATTTGTAGAGGGAATGATGACCAAGCATAGATTGACAAGTGTCCTTGTCCAAAATGTAACGCAATAATACCTGCAACTTTTTTGTAGCTACGCGGGAACGATACGGAAGTTACGTTACAACCAATTTGACGTTTCTTTTATTTTGCCACACTCTAAAAGTCTAGTTGTTAAGTGTCAAATAAAGACTCTTTTTTAAGTGTCAAGACAGAGACGCTCTAAATTTATTTGATTTCCAATGAAGATTTCTAAAATCTCTCTACTTAATACACATGTCACTTTTAAATTGAATGAGGAAAAAGTAGTTAAAAAGAAAAGGTTTCTATTGGTTTAAATTTTAAAGAAATACGTAGAGAGTGGCAAAGAGACACTCTAGTTTTAGAGTGTCTCTCTTAAGTGTCTCTATAATAAATGCTTTTCCATCCTCATGAAGTGTCAAATAGAGTGTTCCATTAGAGAAGGTTTTTTAACAAAAACTCTAAAAATTCTAAGTGGCACTCTAAGTGTTAGAGTTTGAGCGTTCCATTGGAGATGCTCTTAGCCGACACTTTTTTTTAGAAGGTTGATTACTAGCTTGAAATTAAACATTTATAAAGCCCATCAAATTACTTTATTTATACTTTACATAATCTAAGTTCAATAAATTACGGATTCCACTTTTGTTAGAGATCGAACTTGAGACCTGGGTCATGGCTGAGAATCTAGAGGCCTTGTGCGAAATTTGAATATGGGCCCTTCGTGCAATTAAAAATTACAAAAATAAAATAAAATGCAAGATAATATATCAGTCGGTAAATGAAACCATAAATGAGCCCAATAATATTTTGGAAAAAAGTAGTCGTAGGAAAAAAAAAATCATTTTTATAAGAAATCTAGTCTAAGAATTCACAATTACCGGTAAGCAAAAAAAGTTATTTATTATGTCTTAAGACTTCGATTATAAGTTTATAACTACAAATAACATAATGAAAATGTTAAACTTTAAGAGAATATGTGGATCTTAATATAATATCATATTAAATATGTAGTTTGCCATTTATTAAACAAACGAGGGGCGGAACAAAGACTTTAATGAGCATGTCTAGCCTAAAACGATAGAAAGAAAATAAAGTTCTTTGTACAACATATAGTTTAGATATTTATTTCTTAAAAACACTTCAAAAGATGAACAAAACGCAACAAAAATAACAAAATGTTTAAGAAAAATTATGACGGACTAAAAATAAATATTGGTTTACCAATCATATTCATAATTTCACAGAGGAGACAAAACCAACAGAAACTCCAAAATCGGAGAATAATGTCAACACTCGGTTGCTTAAGTGGTTGAAAGTGTTGGCATAAACTCCAAACCCCTATAGGTCCCATTCGCAAAAGAGGTAGAATTCACAGTTATTGAATTTGGGTTATTAAGGGAATAAATACAAATAAGTTCGTCAGGCTTTAAGTTCTATGTTGTTGGGCTTTAGGCCCCTTTAATTATTGGTTTCACTTAGGCGGTTATCGTGCTTATCACATCATGATGATCCCCATATAGCAGTTTTAGGCGCCCAATAACACATCCAAAAGGCGCCAAACACAATATCTAGGGGCGTCTATAGACCCCGCCCAAAAAATTGAATAACCGTGTGGGATGGGGGAGTATATGATAGTATAGACCGCTATAAAAAATAGGCCCCTTATGTTTGGGGGCCCAGTGCTGGCGCCCTGCCGGCACTCCCCCAAACAGACCCTGCCTGAGACCCCCCACGATTTTCAGAGTTTATGTCAACACTAGCAACCACTTGGGCAACCAAGTGTTGACTTTTATCAAAAACTTATAAACAATAGTTTTTCTGTATCTGATAAGAATCCATATGAATTAAATAATATATAAAGTAATAATATTTTATATAAATAGATTTATTAAGTCTTTTATTTAAAACAACTATCTTGTTTTCTTTCTCTAGATTCTATCATCTCCTAAAACCCTCTCTAGGAACGAGAACAGTAATACCTCAGTGTTTCTCTTCATGAACTCCCAATCTCCATCCCCTATCTGGCATTGTAGCGGTAGAACTTGAAGCATTACATACTTCAGACGCTATCTCAAATGTCTTTCTTGATACTGTTTCAAACTCGTCCCTGAAGTGTTTAATGGGTGCTCGACACCCAGCTCGGGTAAGCCCAACCCGTTAGATCGGGCATTCAGAGGCAGGTGACGAGTTGGCTCTCCCACCCGTTACTCGACACGAAAATCCCGAACATTAGGAGCCCGATTAAATATACGTCCAAAGTAAAAGAGATTTAGGGTTTTAACTTGATTTCCTTCAGTCTTTTCTTTCCATCTCTGTCTAAACTAAGCAACCGACCTCCCATCTATCTCTTTCTCTTTCTTCTTAAGCAATGGCTTTTGTATGGAGTTGGAGGTAGATATTATTCATTTATGGATCTCCTCAACTGGAGGGGTTTTATTGGTTATGCACCATCTTCTTCCTCTATCAATCCAACTGAAGATAGACTCTTTATTATATTTTTTTTCTCTTGATTTCTGTATGTTTCAGTGAATTGTAGATTTAACATGAGAGACTTGATTCATTTAGAAAGTTTAGTCTTGTTTATTCTATCTAAATTTTTTGACTTGGTTATAAAGATTTTATTTGGTTACAAATATTTGAGTGTTCTTTAACCATTTTTTCTAGGTTTTCAAGGTATTCATCTTAACCTTATTTATAAAGACATAGATTTTCTTTTTTAACCCTAGATTATTAAACTTTGATATGATTTTATGTTGATTTTTCTGATGCTTGTGTGTTAACATGAGTATTGGTTCAGTGGAGATCATATTTTCATGGATGGTGGTAGTGAGGTTCTAGTGAGAATTGAGGATCTGGTCATGCCCGACACCAGAATCAACCAAAGCCCGCGAAGCTCGAACAAAATTGTGTTTGTTGGCGGGCAATGTTCATTAGTATCTCGTGATAAGCCCGTAATGAATATGCCCGCTTGCCCTAATGTACACTCACATTGACTGCCCGACCCGACAAAGCAAGTGCCCGAGCTCGAAAGTACACGCCTGTTTCCTGCCCTTTGGGCACCCAGCTGGATTCTTGCAGAATATGTCCTTTCAATCTGAAGGAATATTTTTCTGAAAGAGTGGCCTTCGACCAAGAAGATCATCTAGTCCGGTCGAACTAAGGCTCGTAATGCTTAGCTAGAAGGCAGCTACGATCCTCGGATCACTTCCGTAATCCGCGGCTAACATAGACCGGATCCTACAACGGGTTACATCAAAGAGTGGCGTCTTGAACAAAGAGAATTGGCTAAAGGGGACTTGGCAAATATATGGATTAGATCCAACTAAACAGGCTTAAACAGATATGGAAGAGTCTGGACAAAGATAGAAAGAACCGGGCCCGAAAGGGAGGCCCGAGACAAGAAAAGGGGGTCAGACATATGATGACCGACTGGAGCATTGGGCCGGCCAGGCCAAGCCCACTAAGGGGGCTAATCTGGTGGGCCACATGAAGGGGAACCCCTAAATGGAATCCCTTCCATCCAGGTTCCCAATCAGAAAGGGTTTCTGACATTGTAGTTTGAATATGGTTCCGATTAAGGTTTCTCTGTATATGGACTAATTAGAGAACAGAAAAGGTGTGAAATTTTTTCAAGAGAAAAGTAATCTCTCACACATCAAGTGGAGAAAGGGATTTTAGAGAAAAACTCACATTCTATCTATCTAGTCAAGGAGAAGGAATTCTTCATCTCAACATTCATTAAGGTCCTAACTAACTAAAGGAAGGGAGTTCAAGTCAACCTACTCGGTGTCTCAGGTAGAGGAGCTACACTTTGAAGCTCTTAATCTTCAGAAAAGGCGTCAGAATCTAAGTTCGAGGAAAAGCGAATAAGATATTCTTCTTCCCATTCTAGTTCATCTTTAGTTCTTGCATGTGATCATAGAAACTAGCGTTAGACATATTAGATGCTTGAGATTCCGTTAACAACAAATAGGTGGCACCAAAACCCTACAGTGGCGTCAGAGCCTCTTGCACGAACTAACTTTGGCTAGACGAATTAGATTTGGACTTGTTTAGTTAGATAGATAAGTTCATTTTGATATTCGAACAAGAATTTGATTAGTCTGAATGAGACTTATGCTTAATCTGATAAATATTGAAAGAGTTTCAATAGGTTAAAACTTTAAAATTTCGGGTTCTCGAAAATAGTTTCAAAAGAAAAGCTTAATGTTTTAACATGGGTTTGAAAAGTTTTTCAAAATCTGATTTTTTGATTTAATATCATAAAAAAAACAATAGGTGAAAGAGAAAGAAAAAAAAATGATCAGAAAGCTTCTTGTCCGGTGATAGGCCTAAAATAGGTCTATTCCCGCAAGTATACGGGGTCAAGTTATAGTAAAGTTGTAAATCGGGAAATCGTTCCAAGGGATAAGTAATTTTATCTAAATCTTAAATTAACACTCCATTCATTAATTTTGGTTTGATTTTGTGGAAACTATTTTTAAAAGAAAACAAGAAAAGACTAAAGAAGAATGAAATCAAGATGGGAAAGAAATCTAGGGTTTTTGATTCCACCACATAAATGGACTATCTAAAACATGCATTCAATTAACAAATTTCTTTTTTCATATATAACTCAAAATCTAACATAATAAACTATTTAGATTCCGGAAGATATTCTTTAATAACACATTTCAAAATCATTTATATTTTAATTGATTATCACATAAAAGTTATATTTCTTAATAATCATTCATCATCTAATAAGCATATCCCATCTAATAACTTAACAAAAGCATGAAATATCTCACTATGAAGCATGAATAAAGACAAGATTATAAGATCTATATGAAATAACAATTAATAGACATTGAAGCTCAATACAAGGATTCATTAATCAATAACATATTTCAAAATAAGCCCAAGTATGGGTTTCCTCTACACCCTAGATACAAGATTAGCTACTCATGAAATCTAAAGTAATATTCATTGAAATTCTAAAGTAAATGGAATTACAAAAGATAATGAAAAGAAATCACCAAATGAGATTTAGATCCATAGCTCCTTGTGCCTCCATGTTGATGTCCAATATTGGCTCCAAATATTTCCAAGAATATTCCCAAAACTCCAAATAATAGCTTTTTTAGAAGATGAAAGAAGAGAAATTTAGAAGAGAAATAGAAGAACAAGTGATTTTGGAGAAGAAGTTATGGAGAAATTAGAAGTTTAGATGAAGAAATTAGAAGTAGAAAGAAATTAGAAAGAAGAGATGAAGGTGGTAGAGAAAGTAGAAGAAGATGGGTTTAGGGTTAGAAGATAGAAGGAGAAGTGGCTTAGAAATTAGAGAAGGAAGCCTTTTGAGAGGGATTTTTAAGTCTAGAGAGAAATGAAAGAGGTAGAGATTTATTTATAGATGGGTTGATGGCTAGGGTTGTAGGAGTTAATTGGGAGAAAATGGGAGAAAGAGGGTTAAAATAAGAAGTTAGGGTTGCTTTCTACTCAAGAAATGATTTCTTATTGGTTGAACATAAAGTGAGACAAAAAGGAGGGACATAAAAGTAATTTCCGGAGGGCTTAAAAGTAAAAAGAGGGACCACATGCTGCTGTCCGTTGGGTGCACTCAGGACGTGCCACGTCACCTGGTTGTGTCCCACCAGCCAGAATGGTGCCCAACAGTGTCCCACCAGTCTACATTGTTTGACTCCAACTTTGACTATGCATATCTCACTCTTCCGGACTCCGAATTGACTTTTGTTTTCTCCTACGAGCTCGGCTCGGACTCTACTTTTCACTCATACACTGATATTGGCCAAATTTACCAGAATACCCTTGTGTCCAAAAGACCAAAATGCGCTTCAAGTAACTTCCTCTCGTTTTTAATCGCTTTTCACACATAACTCTACAAAAGACACCTAATCAAGAAAACCAACCATTTTATTATAATAAAGACTCGAAACCGACTTTTTGGCTAAATTAAACGACTTAGATGGGACATTTTCATGACCCATCATCCGGCCAGGACGCGTCTGGGCCAGACAGACGTGTCTCCGATTTTGAGTCCGAGACGCGAAGGAAGCTTACCTAAAACAGACGCGTCTGGGAAAGCCTTAGGCATCTCGGACTTCTAGTCCGAGACGGCCTAGGACTACGGCCAGGGCCAGACGCGTCTGGGGAGGCCTTAGGCGTCTCGGACTTGGAGTCCGAGACGGCTTAGGACGCGACCGAGAAACCAGGCGTGCCTTAGGCATCTCGGACTTGGAGTCCGAGATGGCCGAGAACTCGACCTTGTGCCAGACGCATCTAGGCATACCATAGGTGTTTCGGCCTACTAGCTCGAGACGACCTAGGATGCGTCCTAGTCCATTGGGCCATAACGTGTTGGCCCTAGGCCAAGGCATGCTCGGCCTATGCCAAAGCATGTCTTGGCCCGACCCGAGACCAAGTATTGGGTCTTGGTCGAGAGTGTCTCGGGCCTTGACCAGACCTCGTCTCGGGCCACTCTGAGGTTGGACTCGGATTACGGACTGAGATTTTCGAGTGTCGACTCGAGTGGGAGTTTTTCGTATTTTTCTCAATCTTTCTCATAGTTTCACCTACATAATTTTTCTGAAATTGACCCGGGCCGTCTAAAGGCCCAAACGGAGTTTTTTCCTAGAATTGATTTTAGAAATCATTAAGGATAAAACCTTAGTCTAAATTTTATAATTTTTGAGTCTATAGACCAAAAATTGGGTCCTAATAGGAGATTTAATCCTCTATAATCCTAAAAAGGATTTCAAAACCTAAATAATATTTTAAATGGATATCTAGTCCTTTTGGTCTCATCTAGAGAGAAAACACAAATCCATATAATACATATTAAAGATTTAATACCTATATTAACCTTTTTTAATATCAAAACGTGATTTACATTCTAAACTGTTAAAGATATTTTTTCCATTTTTATCTCAACTTTCTCTCTCCAATCACGTTTGAATTGTAACTAACTACTATGTTGATAATATTCCGTAACTGAAATCCGGTAACTTTCCATATCTCTCTCTAAAAACGAAATCTTAATTAAACATAAATTAATCTCACCACCAGTTGTTAAAAATTTCATTGTTTAATATTCAATCAAGAGCTTTCATCAAAACCTCCATTGTTATTTAGGTTTTATACTGTTTATCTCTTTATTCTAGCCATTGTTATTCAGGTTTAAAATCTTATCTTTATTGCTTTATAGGTTAAAGATTCATATAGAATCGTTGAAAACATCAAATCTTGATTTAGGTCTTTCTTTTCTTGTTTTCCATTTCAATAACTTTGAATCTGTTTTGCTGTAATCTTAACTACCTTCGAATGGAAGATTTATATTTTCTCTCTCTAAAACTTTCATAACTCTTTAAGATCTTTGATGTTTATTTCTTATTTAATGATTTGTTCAATGTTAGTATGTTATTTCTCCTTCCAATGTTCATTGTATTTTCTTCAGATCTACGTTAAATCCTCTTCTTTTTTTTTGTTTTTTTTGCAGATCAGAATCATCTATCCGTACAGTTCTTGATCTTTGTGATTATCCACACTTATTCCTATAACAGAATATAAAGTACAGGTACTTTACGATAACTTTTCATGTTTTCTGAAAAAATTTGCTAATAATATCTTGATGTTTATCCTTTCTGATTCTTGTAACAGAATAAAAATTACAGTTACGTTACGATAAATTACCATACTTTCTGATACAATCTGCATACATTTCACGTAAGATGATAGTATTAATGATCAAAGGTTCGTAAAGTATGAAAAATTTATCCAACATTACACGTCCTTTTTTTACCAGAACAGTAGCCATGACAAGCATATAAAACTTCTCTTAACCTAATAAACAATTGTACTTTTCCATACATTATACATACTTTATTGATCTGTACCTGTTATTTATGATCCATCTCATTTGTTTTTTTATTAAATCTTTCATTATTAATGTATGTAAATTTGATTATAATTTTTTTAACTAATACATATGTTTTTTTTTCTTGTAGTAAACCAGCACTGATGGAATTTCTTACAGACCATCACATAAACTATAGAAGTATAAATTACGATGAAGAAGATTGTTTCTATGATCCTGTTTGGACAACGGGGTCTTACGTGAAGACTTACAAGGAACATATAAACCCTGCCCCTAACTTCGATGAACCATGTACATTTAATGAAGAGTCAAAAACACTACCATGTTTGATTCGCCGTAAACCTGGAAGACCAAAGACAGTAAGGATCGAGAGCTCGGGCAACATTCTGACGGAGTTTATTTTTAAGTTACCTAGTCTACTATGTTCTTTTCATTTACAATAAAACACAGATTACTGTTCAATAAAATTTCCTTTCAGTCGTACAAAGGTTGTGTTATTTACTATACAGTATACATAATTTATGATAAATCACATACTTTATAACAAAAAACATGATTTCAGATTTACATTTCCTAACAAGTTACTATAATTTATGATACATAATGGATAATCTAAGTATTCAATGGTACATAATGGATTCAATGGTACATTTCCTAACATGACATAAAAAACAAGTAATTTATGTCAGAAAATAATCTAAGTATTCAATGGTACATAATGGATGACACACACGCATATGATAAATTACGTTGTATACATGACAAATGATGGTTTCCTCGTCATAAATAACACATAATTTACGAACTTGTTTCATAATTTGTATTCGATGTGTGTTTATGTATGAGTAAAAAATGAAAGTTAAGTGAGAGAAAGTTGATATATATGTTTTGAATATTAACCCCCAAATCACGCTAATTGATCTCAGAAAATATACTCTTTCCAAATCTGAAAATTAAGTGAGAGAAAGTGATATATAGATTTGGTTTCCAAATCTGAAAGGATGAGAGAGAAAATCTATTTTGGAAAATATCCGTTTTCCAAATCTGTTTTGAAAAATCTGTTTTTGAAAATATCCTTGATCCGTTACTTCCTATTAAATCTTTTCAGTTTGTAACCTAAATATCTCCCCCAAATCACGCCCCCTGGTTTGGGAAACTTTCCGGATTCATTCCGAAATTTAACAACCCCGGATTTTTTAGACGAGGGACATGGAGGGTATTTATCAATAAATTATGAGTTATTTATGCTCTTATTGTAAAAGGACTAAATGTCCATATTTTGGGAAGATTGGTCTATATACCTATTATGAAAATGATTTTGGTCTATATACCCATGGACTCTAAATTTTACTATAATAGACTTAAAGCCCGTTAGGCATATAGATGTCAATGTTTTATCCCCAAATAGCTATATAGACCGTAGCGAACCTAGATTCCAACCTTAGAATCTAGAGTACATACTTTTTCATATTATGAATGTCGTATTATTGTGTAAGTATGCTTGTTAATGCGAAAACTAGTATAACCATAAAAGTTTCTATTCTTGTTTTAAAACACAAATGTGTGCCCGATGTAATAATTAATTGGGTTATTTCCCAAATAGCCCCCAACTTTATGACCAGCTTCCTGCCTAACCTCCTACTTTATCAAAAATACTCAGATGACCCCCTTTTTCAGTTACCGTTATAACTCCGTTGACTAGTCATCACCTTTCTCTCCTCCATCTCATCACCTCTCTCTGTCACCTCATCTTCTGGCCACCTCATCGTCTTCACCGACGAAGGTCGCCGACCGACGACCTCAAACATTAAAAAAATCTCATTTCTTTATAAATATCGGGATGGAGGGAACCTGATCTACATCATTTTTTTTCCCTCTCCTCGGGTTTCTCTCTCTTCGTATTGCTCTCTTCTATGTTTGTTTCTAAGCAGGACCAAAAAAACTAGGGTTTGCAGGGAACAGGTTGAAAAAGATCTGGTTTTATGCAGACAATTAGGGTTTGAAGAACTGAGTAAAAGAAGATTGGGTTTTATGAAGATCTCTTCGGGTTTTTCTCTCTTCGTATTTCTCTCTTCGTTTTGTTCTATTATCTTGATCTAGGGTTCCATCTTTGAGATATATGCTCGATTGAAGGATAAGGTTTGGTATTTCAAGATTTTGAGTAAGATAATTTTAGTGCGAAAAACCCAAATTGGGAATCAATCGGAGCTAAATCACCATCATGTTTGTGTGAAAAATGAAGGAGACAAGTGTAAAACAGTGAGGTTGAATAGTAAACTACTCAAGAAGCAAGTTAACTTTTACTAGGAAAGTTTCTTATTATTTGAGAAAGCAAAATCAGGCTTATATAGAGCCTTTACAACGGGTGACTAATTGAAAAATAACAAACTAACAACTTCCCTCATTAGATGGGATTCACCTAAGAAACTTTCAAACTAAGACTTATTCAAAGACTTCCTGATTTCTAGTAATTTATTTGACTAAAGCTCAAGTAGTTAACTGAAATCATCACATCCTCCCTTAAACTGAATATGGTTAAATAATCAGTTTACACATGAACTTGAACGAAGCCCGAGCAGATTCCGCAACTTCAAAAAAACTTTCAATTTCAATGGTTTTGTAAGAATATCAGCTATTTGTTCTTGACTTTGACAATGATCCAATTTTACCACTTCTTCCTTTGTAAGGTCACGAAGAAAATGAAATCTAACGTCTATGTGCTTGCTTCTTCCATGCATAATAGGATTTTGGGATAACTTGATAGCTGAACTATTATCACAAAATATTTGAGTAGGCTCAGATTGTGAACAACCTAACTCCTCAAGTAATCACCTCATCCAAATGGCTTGACATGCACATGTAGCTGCAACTATATACTCTGCTTCGGTTGTTGATAGTGTGACAACGGGTCGTTTTTTCGATGACCAAGCAATAACCGCAGAACTAAGCATAAATACATAACCAGAAGTGCTTTTTCGATCATCCAAATCGCCAGCATAGTCACTGTCATTGAACCCTACCATCCTTGCTTCTGATTTTCTTTTGTAGAATAATCCACAGTCGATAGTCCCCTTTAGATAACGTAGAATTCTTTTTGCTGTTTGGAGATGGAGTTATGTCGGTGATTCCATAAATCTACTAATCAGACTTATAACAAACATTAGGTCAGGTCTCGTGGCAGTAAGATACATCATACTCCCAACAATTTGTTTGAAATAGGTGCTATCAACCCTTAACTCCATCAACATCTTTGGTAAGTTTTGTCCCCGACACAATTGGATTTTGCACAGAATTACAATTACTCATTTGAAATCTCTCAAGAACTTCTTGAGCATATTTCTTCTGTCCAATGAAAATCCCATCAGCAGCTTGGTTTACTTCGATACCTAGGAAATAATGCATTTTTCCTAGGTCCGTCATTTCGAACTCTATCATCATAGACGTCTTAAATTCATCGCACATAACCTCATTGTTTCCTGTATATATAAGATCATCCACATAAAGACATATTATTAATATTTTACCTTCTTTTCCACGTTTGATGAACAATGTATGTTCATATAGACATTTCTCGAATCCTTCCTTCAAAAAATATGACTCGATACGATTGTTCCAAGCTCTAGGAGCTTGTTTCAGTCTGT
Organism: Eschscholzia californica subsp. californica; assembly: GCA_002897215.1. Lineage (NCBI taxonomy): Eukaryota > Viridiplantae > Streptophyta > Magnoliopsida > Ranunculales > Papaveraceae > Eschscholzia > Eschscholzia californica. The sequence goes on along the minus strand of BEHA01000898.1, from coordinate 169,042 downwards.
ATAGAGCTAAATTTAACCTGTATACTTTATGTTCTTCTCCCTTCTTTACATAACCTGGAGGTTGATCGATGAACACCTGTTCATTTAGTTCACCATATAGAAAAGCCGACTTCACATCAAGTTGATATATGAACCAATCATTTTGAGCTGCCAAAGATACCACCAATTGAACCGTATCATGTCTTACCACGGGTGCAAATACTTCTGAATAGTCAACTCCATACTCTTGTGCATAACCCTTTGCAACTAATCTTGCTTTATGCTTGTTAATCTCTCCATTTTCATTGATCTTTGTCTTATATATCCACTTCCCTCCAATGGTATTTACTCCATCTGGAAGTTCAGTGAGCTCCCATGTATTGTTCTTCTCAATTCCTTCAATTTCTAAATCCATGGCTCTCATCCACTTTAATTTTGTTACAGCATCTTCAAACTTAATTGGGTCATTCTCAACAAATAATGCTAGTTGAGCATTATTTCCTTCATCTGATAATTCATTACCAATTACATAATCTGTAAACCACGCCGGAGTTCTCCTTTGTCTTGATTTTCTAGTTTCATGTGTGACTGAACCATCTTCATCTAAATTATTTTCAGCTAAGTCAGTATCTGACTTTGATGATTCAGAGACAATATCTTCAGCTGAACTTTCTTCATTTGCTTCATGATCAACAATAATTTCTGTTTCTTCTGCATTTGGCCAATCCCAACCTTTGCTTTCATCAAAGATTACATCTCGACTTATTATGATCTTCTTCGTGACTGGATTATACAACTTATAAGCTTTTGATTAGTCACTGATTCCGAGCATAATACATTTTATGCTTTTGTCGTCAAGTTTTCTCCTTAGGTTGTCATTCACATGAGCATGTGCTAAGCATCCAAACACTTTAAAATGTGACACCCCTGGTTTCTTCCCACTCCACGCCTCTTCGGGTGTAATATTCTTTAAGGCAACTATCGGACACCTGTTTAGAACATGAACACTCCATATTACAGCTTCTGGCCAAAATGTTTTTGGCACCTTTGTCCTTGCAAGCATACATCGTACCATATTCATAATAGTGCGATTTATCCTTTCCGATACCCCATTCTGTTGAGGTGTATAGGTTGTTGTTAACTGTCTTCGAATACCATTTAATTCACAAAAATTGATAAATTCTTGTGAGTTAAACTCCCCTCCACGGTCAGTATGAACTACTTGAATAGACATCCCTGTTTCTTTCTCAACACAAGTTTTAAACTTTTTCAAAATGCTTAGAGCTTCAGATTTTCCGGATAAAAAATATACCCAAGTCTTTCTACTAAAATCATCAGTGGGTGTCATAAAATACCTTTTACCGCTGTTTGAATTAGGTGTTATTGGTCCGCAAAGGTCTGAATGAATCAATTGAAGTATGTGAGAGGCCCTCCAAGTGCTTTTCTTAGGAAAACTTTCACGGTGTTGCTTCCTGATCACACATTCTTCACATATATTTGAGGGAGTATGCAGCTGAGGTAATCCAACCACCATGTGCTTTTGTTGCAAAATCTTCAAATCGTTAAAATTTAGATGTCCATACCTGTAGTGCCACAACCAGCTATCATCTTGAGTGATGGATTTAAAGCATTTGTTATCTTCATATATGACCTTTGCTTGTAGCGGAAACATACGATTTGATGCCATATCTACTTGTAATATTAAGCCCTTCTTAGGATAATAGATTTTGCACATATTGTTTCCCATTAGGACAGTAACTCCTCTTTCTTGAAGCTGACCAAGGCTAATGAGGTTGCTTTTCAATTCAGGTACGTAAAATACTCCAGAGATACAATGTGCAACTCCATTCACTTCAATTTTAATATCTCCTTTTCCTTTCACACATAAGCTATTGTTGTTCCCTAGCTTGACACTTTCACTGAATGTTTCATCAAGATTTTTAAATAGCCTCTTGTTTCCACTCATATGGTTACTACAACCAGAATCAAGATACCATAAATTTTGGATTGATCTTCTTTTGCATCCACATAAGACATCAACAACATTTCTTCTTCGGCCTCAATGAAATTTGCTTTGGTATCCTTTTCTCTATGAGGACATTCATATGAAAAATTTCCCAACGCATGACAACTATAACACTCTATAGTAGATTTATCATATGAACCTTGTCGTCCTCGTCCTCTAGATCCTCCACGACCTCGTCCTCGCGTAGGAGATTTATATTCCTGACTTACTAATGAGACATGAAAATGTCTCATCTGAATCTCTTAACTCGGGTTAGTTAGTCCATTTCGGGCAGTTACTCTGATGAATTATGTGTTTTTATTTCCCAGGTGTCTTTTACGGAGTTTGGTGCGAAAAATTGCTAATATCGGGAGAAAGACACATTTGAGGGCATTTTGGTCATTTAGAGATGAGAGTGTTCTGGAAATTTTAGTACTCAGTTGAAAAGTAGAGTCCAAGACGAATCAATAGGCGAAATCAGAAGTCAGCTCGGAATTCGTATGAACAAACTAGAAAAAGTCAAACTTGGGTCAAAATCTGGTCAACATGGCACCTTCGGCAACATGTGTCGTAATCCAGGACGACAATTGCAAATCTTTCGGTACATTATTGGGCACCTTGGGAGGCATTTTGGAATTTCTTGGCTCGGATCCGGTGCATTGCAACTTCAATATTCAGCGGTCCCGCGCAGATCTAAGGGACATGCAATACGTGGGCGTTGATCGAGCGGTGGGCGTCTACCAACATAGTTATTGATGGACCCAGCTATGTAGCAAAATTTCCTCCCCTTCAACAACAGCACGTCCCTACGTAATTGGTGCCCAGATTTTATGGTTAACATTCTCTCCCTTTTAAATCAAATATCACCTCCATTTATTTTGGAAACAAAATCTTTAAAAGAGAGGGTGAGAACACGAAGGCAATGCTTATCGTTTTCTTCTTCTCTTATCCCTTTTTAAGAAACTTAAGGATTTCATTCCTTTTCAAGTTTTCTAACAGTGGAGAGAGAAAACAAAGAGCAGTTCGATTTTTGGGTATATTTCGAATCAGCAAAGGGATTTGACTGGTTTTAGTTTTCTACATAAAATAACAGGATGATGGAAAGAAATTAAGAGGGGATTTTCGAAACTAGAAAGAGAAACCGAGAGATAGAGATTAAAAGCAGGAGATCGAATGAGATTTCAGAAATATTGATGTTGACAGAATATATTTTAGAGAGAGCTCGACCGGATGAAGAAGGAGATATTGAAGATATTTCCAGAGGGGCATTGGTGCTGTTAACAGTTGTGACTTTTGAATGATCAAAGAGATTCTGAAGAGGTTCTTAACAGTGGAAATATTTATAGAGAGAATCGTGAAGACATCTTCTCTCAAGCTAACAGGAGACAGAGTTGGAGATTTTAATGATTTATGGAAATGATTTTATTAAAGGAGATGATGGATTCGGATTTGGGGAGGATAGCAGAGAAGAAAGGGATTGATTTTATTTTATTTTCTTATAAAAGCAGAGCAAATAGAGAGGTTGAGACATCTCGGCTTGGGGGACCATCTCTTCTCGAGCTCAATTATTAAAAATCAGAGAGAGAGAGAGAGGGAGAAACAGAGCTACCATTATCTTATTCTTAATCCTTGTTTTCTTTTTATCTCATTATAATTTCAGAGAGAAGAGTGAGTTTTGTGAGAGACTTTCTTTCTTTTCTTTTTATTAACAGAGACTTTGCTTTAATGAAATGTAGGGAGAGAAAGACACGGGGATTGTAGAGAGGTTAAGAGATATCAAATACAAACATAGATTATCATTTTATGTGTTCTTTTGTTTCTGTTTTGACTCTTTTAGTGAGAGAAAGAGGAAGAACAAAGAAAGAAAAAGATTAGAAGAAGTTAAAACAGTAAAGAGAGAGAGAGAGAGAGAGAGAGAGAGAAATCAGTGGGGAAGATGAGAAAAATGTCTGGAAAATAATTTTCCCAGAAAGAAAAAACTTCCGAGAAGACGAGAAAATTAGTTTCCTTAGGGGCGCGTTTGGCTGCCAGTGGAAAATAAGTGAGAAAAGTTCTGTTTTCCTCCCTAATTCTCTTTTATTTGTCATATTTTGTTTTAAACTTATATTATGAGTAGCTAATTCTCTATCTAGGGTAGATGATGAAACCATGTTCAAAGTTTTAATCGAGTTTAAAACATCTCCCGAAATTAAGATAGTTCATTATCCGAAATTCTGAGTTATAAAAAGAAAGTGATTTAATTTGTCTAAATATTTGTTCTTAAAAAATGATTTTATGTGGTGAATTCAGAAAACCCAGACTCTCCCCCATTTGAGTTCCTTGTATCATTTGTATTTATTTTCATTTCCGTTATTTTATTTTAATATTTTATTCATTTTAAAACATCAAAACATTTAAAAAAATCTATTACTTCCTAGTTTTAGAATAAGTTTAACTAGTCTCTGAGGAACGAACCGGTCTTTCCGAAAATATTACAACTTGACACCCGTGCACTTGCGGGTGTAGACCTATTTAGGAAACTTTCTAGGCCCATCACTCACCTTCAATGCTTGTTCTTCCACTACATGACCAATAATTCTTTGTTCATGGACAAGCAAGCTGCTCTGCAGTTCATCAATCGAGAGATCATCTATCTCATTTGATTCTTCAATGGAGCAAACAATGTAATCATATTTAGGTGTCATTGATCTCAAGATTTTTTCAATGACCATCACGTCTCCCATCTTTTCTCCATGATTCCGCATCTTGTTGGCTATAGTTAGTGTTCGTGCAAAATAGTCGTTAACAGACTCTCCTTCCTTCATGTGAAGCATCTCAAACTCTTTGCGAAGAGCCTGCAGCTGCGCACGCTTAACTCTAGCTATTCCTTGATACTTTTTCTTCATTGAATCCCAAATATCCTTTGCGGTATCCTTCTTCAAGATAGTCTCCAATATAGATCTATCTATAGCTTGAAATAAATAGTTCTTGGTCTTCAAGTCCTTTAGATTTTGGTCTTCCAAAGTTCTAAGTTGTTCATCAGATAAAATAGCTCCTTCAGGATATTGCACGATCACACTTTCAACCAGATTCCAGTACTCCTTCGACCTCAAGAAATTCTCCATTAACATACTCCAATGGTCATAATGACCATCAAATTTTGGAATAGCAAGTTGTACAAAGTTATTCCCTTCTGCTGCCATAGTTTGCTCTGGTACCAAATGTAAAACAGTGAGGTAGAACAGTAAACTACTCAAGAAGCAAGTTAACTTTTACTAGGAAAGTTTCTTATTATTTGAGAAAGAAAAATCAGGCTTATATAGAGCCTTTACAACGGGTGACTAATTGAAAAATAACAAACTAACAACTTCCCTCATTAGATGGGATTCACCTAAGAAACTTTCAAACTAAGACTTATTCAAAGACTTCCTGATTTTTACTAATTTATTTGACTAAAGCTAAAGTAGTTAACTGAAATCATCACAACAAGATCAAGAAATTGGGTTTTAGGGAGTTAAATGGGTTTGTGTTTGCTGTTATAGATTCCTGTTTCTGAAGAAAACCAGTTGGAATAAGTGTTAGTTTTGAGAGAGTGGTGGCCTTGATGTTGATCATTGAGGGTATTTTCCATTGAATTAACTAAGGTTTCTTTGATCTCAGATGTAATAATGTTTTTAAGAAAGCTCAGAAACTTATATATATGTTATATAGTGACTGGTATATTTGAGATTCGGCTTCTTCTTTTTCTAGTTCATCTTCCTTGGAGGGGTGTCGAAGAAACAGTTGCGAGTTATGATGGTAAACATTTTTTTTCTTTCACCTCTCTCTTTCAAGTGAAGGTCAGAGGTTAAAGGAGTTTGATCCGGCGCCCAATTCATTATAAAATCATTCACAATCCGACGAGCTTCGCCTCTACAAATCTTAAAATTACTTTCTATTGAATCTTCTTCTGATAATCATCACCATTTATATCCATCAACCACAACTTTGATACCAACAAATTTCACAATTTTAGCCCATCATGCATGGCACTCTCACTCTAGATTTTGGAACAAAGAAATCAAAAGTTATCATCTTTGTATTTGAAAGAGAGAATATGAAAATGACAGTAGATCGTTCATGGCCGCTAGAAATTCCATTAGGGGAAGTTAATCGAAAACTAATTCATGGGTTAAATGACTCGATTCAAGTTCAGAAAAAGGTGTATTACTTTCTATGTTTATGCAGTTCGGAAATCAAATAGATTAGGGTTTATGCGAGCGGATGATCTTAAACTAATTTCAAAGTTGTGGTTACTTTAAAAGATTTCTTAGATCATATAGCAGGAATGTTTGCTTTACCAAATCAAACAAGTATTAATTATTCATCACACCTTCAACCCACCACTATGGCTCATTAAACCTAATTTCAAAAATACTTCTGATCTTGATTTTGATAATGGCAAGAGTGTTTAGAGAGATGATCTTTGGTTCAGAGAGAGAAATGAGAGAAAGGAAGAGAGAGTATAAAAGATTTTTTTTATGTTTGAAGGTCGCCGGCAGGATAATTGGCCGGTCGGCGACCTTTGCCGGTGAAGATGATGACGTGGTGAGAAGATAAGGTGGTAGAGAGAGGTGATGAGATGGAGGAGAGAGAAGTGATGACTAGTTAACGAAGTTATAACGGTAACTGAAAAAAGGGGTCATCTGAGAATTTTTGATAAAGTAGGGGGCTATGTAGGAAGCTGGTCATAAAGTTGGCGGCTATTTGGAAAATAACCTCAAGTTTTATACGATCTGCATATCGTTGAGTCTTGTAATTAGAGTTTAGGGTCTATCGAGTCCATTGAAGAACCGAATGATGAGATCATGGTTCGAGCGGGAGAAATCAATGGAGGTTCGAGGATGGAGATCCTGGCGAATTAAGGCGAAACAAGAAGTAACCTAAGAAGATTAGATCTTTTAAGTTAGGGGCCATATTAGGATCCTCATGTGCTTGATTTACTTTTCTCGCTGCATTTACTTATTTATTCACGTTTTATGTCGTAAATGGCTATGTTAGAGTTGACAGTAATGCATGCATGATAAAAACGTAAAAGACCCTAAAAGAATTTTGAGTAAAACCTACTCAGATTAAGACACCTGGTGTGCCCTTGCTCATCAGTGGTTCTGCCTCCGCAGGGTGCCATCTTTTACCTCGGGACAACACGGGTAGACCTATGGCAGAGGTCTACACGTCTAAATGGTTATTCTCAACGAGTCAACAAAAGGGTTTTGGACTTCGAGGCAAAGCATGAGTTTGACACACTAATGTTTAACTCATCAACCAAGAGTCATAAGATTATGATCAGTGAAGAGTTTACTCACCCAGAACGACGGGGTTAAGGGCAGTGCCCTAGTACGCTTAACTTCTGAGAAATGAAATCTTGGAATCATATTATTCAAACAGGGACTAATTTCTTGAATAATATGGCATAATTAGAATTTTGATAGGATAACAAGTTTTAAATCACTATGCATTTCTTTCATGTAGTTTAATTATGACAAACAAAGAAATCTTCAACCTCTACAAAATACTTGAAAAGTTGAATGACGCTAACTTCATTCCATGGGAAAGAAATCTGAGAAAGGTTCTCGGAACGAAAGCAGAAACATTAGATACACCAATCCCGGTAATTTCAAAAACCTCATCTAAAGAGGATCTGAGCAAGCCGACATAATCCAAAGAAAGTTGGGGCCAGTAACAGGCTTAGTGTTAATGTCCATGGAAAAGCGATACCAAGAAAGGTTCATTGATCTGGATGCATACACTATCGTTCGACAACTAAGGGATTTATTTCGCATAGAATGAGGAGTTGAGATATATAGGATCTCTAAGGTTGTACTAGGAAGACGGCTAGAAAAGGGGCAACCTGTCCGGTCTCATGTTTTAGAGATGATTGATCACTTTAAGTACATGGAATGGATTGAAGCTCCTATGGAAGTCTCTATGACAACTGACATAATCTTACATTCACTACATGATGGTTTTGAAGATGTACGATCAAACTTTGATGAAAAGTTTGGAATTGTTTCTTTGGAATGTCTGCTCACAATTCTAGAAGTAGCTGAAAGTAAAATCAGGACACCTGAGACTAACGAAGAAATTCTTAGTAGTCAAAAGGGTACCGGTTCAGGATATGGATGCGTTCGGAAAAGGACACGATCTGGCAAAAGAAGAGGCAAACGAATTGCCAAGTCCAGAGATATGCTCACCGATAGCAATTGTTTCTATTGTGGTGACGCATCTCATTTGATGAGAAACTGCCAACACTACCTGGAAGAGCTAAATAACGGATCTGAGAGTTCCGATTCAGGTATAAATGTTAAAAGTTGATTCAATCAAATAATTTCCCTTAGGTATGTGATACACAATGCTCCTAGCATTTTGAATGACATGAGCAAGTGGGTGCCAAGTATTTAATTGAAGGAGAGATGAACCTGTCAAAAGCGAACGAGGCAAGGGTTGCTGAGATGGATCGAGAAGGATCATAGTCTTCTATAGGCATTACTTTAATCTAATTTCAGTTTTATTTTAAGACATCGTCTCTGTAATTCTTAGATTATGGAAAAAATAAAGTATTTCAGTTCAATATTTTTTGATGTTCTTAAAAGTGTCTAATTAACTTACAACATTAAAACCAAACGATTCAATTCAGTTATTCTAATCTAGTCATATGAGTTAGATAAGCATGAAATCCGAAAGGATAAACTAAAAGAAAGATACTGGATAAAAGGCAAGTTTTAGAAACAAAACCTTTATCCAGTATTGAACTAACTTGACTGTAGATCGTTTGATTAGTTCAAAATCTAAGTCAGGATGACTATCTAACAAGCTGTAAAGACAACACCTCTACGAAAGAGATATCGCATTTTTTTAGACAAAGGACGATTAGATGAGTCATTACACAGTCTTCCGAAACGAAAGTGTCTAAATATAACTGCATACCCACTAAACTAGCTAAAAGCTGCTATAGCAAATAAAAGAGCTCCATACGAGTATGGATTTTAGAAGGAGTTCTAAAATAGTCTTTTATACATGTCTAATAGACATATTAGACACAGTTTCTCTGTGATTAGTCAAAAGAAACAAATGGGGGGTTTCCACAAACCATCAGAACACAATTAGATTAATTGTTGTTCTCGATGGTGTCTTCCTTGAAAGATGGTGTTCAAGAAGACAAGTGGGAGAAATATTTCGAATTTGATTCGAACTGAGCGACAAATCGGAGATGGTAGCTTGCCAGGAAACTTCTTAAGAGTTAGGAAGGTTTCACATAATTCTTCAAAAACCCCAAGTGAGTCTTTAGAAGACCCACACAAAAGCTATAACAGAACCAAACTCTGAAATTTGGTTGAGAGCCAAAAGATAAAAAATGGAATCCATGTTTAAAATATAGTTTAGACATTGATTCAATTGCTAAAACAGGATGATACCTGTAAGATGCAATTGAGTTTTCAAAATGAAAACTAGAATTGGATGAAAATATCGAGATTTCCCGAAATTTATGATCAAGATAAACGGATTCATAGTAAGAGACTATGAATAAGTTTTACTCTTATCATAATAGTCCATAAAAGATCAACTAGTACATGGAGAACAATAACTCATGAAACATGTAAAGTAGGCAAACCGAAGATGAAGGTTGAGGGATCGTGCTACGAGTAAGAGTTGGTATGTAACATTCAAAAGGAAATTCAAAGGGTTTGTTTTCCTAAAAGGATGAGTTGGGATCTTGTTCGACAAGAGGGTAAATGGGAGTAAATCAAATTTTGTTTTCTATCCATTATGTGAGACATACTAAAGTTGAGAACAACATTAGGAATGTTGAAACAGTTAAGGAACTGACTCAATAAAAGGACAACCTGACGAGGGTAAAATAAAATGGGCATCGAAGTCTATAGTAATAGATAAAGAAGATGATAGGACTCGGTCCAGAGAATCTTGAAGAGGTCTAACCAGAAATACTCTTAGAGAGAGATTCCACCCATCTCTCATGGCACACTGCTTAGCAAGACTCAGAATTTGAAAAAACTTTGATGAGCAAAAATACACATGAGAGGAACACTTACGTCTGAAGCATAAAATTGATCATAGAGAGATGATTGATATTTACCTTAACATTTGAAATACTTGGAGCATAAGATGTCGTCACCCATAAGTTTCAGAGTGAGTAATTTGAAATGGCAACAGAGAGCATTCTATAATACTGAGAGCATCTAGGAGAGAATCTCTAAAAGCAATAAAAGAAAAGATTGAACTAAGTCATAAAATGCAATCTTCCGAAAATAAAGACAAATCTTAATAAAGGAATGCCAACCAAATGAAAGGAGTTTCAGGGTGGGAGTTGTTGCAAAATCTACTAAGTAAGAAAAATAAAAATTGGAACTTAGGAAGTACTAATTTCAGTTTAAGAAACTGATATTGCCTTAATGAGCTGATGAAAGGGTTCTTCAGCAAGATGACAATAAGCAAAGTGTAATATGGATCAGATCCACAACTAAACTGTCACCTTAGAGCAAACATGGAAGATGGACAAATTTAAGAAATTAGGGTCATATTAGGATCTCTAAAAGACTCGTAAAATTGAGTGCGTAAAGGAGTTTACATGGGAACTCACTTTTCACGAACTTTTGTTATCCGAAATAAAATAGTTTATTCCACCATCTGAATTTTGGTTTAGAATTTAGACGACAGTCCAAAATAATGAAATGTTCCAAGTATGATTATTAGATGCGTGATCTAATAAATAAACCCCTGCTAAGTGAACGTGGAACCATTGCATTATGTTATCCCTAGTCCAGGTCATTAAATGGACAATAATGACTGACGAAGGCTAGCATGAGAGATTGATAGATAGCGATGTTTCTTGGGGTATAGGAATAATGAGTATCCACGTCAACTTCATGGGTGTATAGTATGACACACTGGAAACCCACAAATGAGAGTGCTTTAAGAGTTGAAGAGATGAACGTCATAACTCTCATCTAGCAAATTGGAGAGATTCCTCATAACATGAGTACTCTGCTCATCTTATGTAAGGAATATCGAACTTTGGTCCCGTTAAACGTCACGCCGTAAAAGGAGGTTATAAAAACAAAAACCAGGTGAGGCATGATAGACATGAAACTGAGTAGGAGTACAAGAATGGAATATGTCTTCCTAAGCAAAATTAGGATAAATTATCTAAAAGATATGTCCTTTCGGTCTGAAGGAGTGTCCTTCGACCAAGATGGCAATGCGTACAATTTTGCGAATAGGATAATGATGACCTTATCCGAAAGATCATCTAGTCCGATTGAATTAAAGATTGTAATGCTTAGCTAGAAGCCAACTACGATCGTCGAATCGCTTCGGTAATCCGCGACTAACATAGACCGGATCCTACAACGAGTTACACCAAAGAGTGGCGGTTTGAACTGAGAGAATTGTCTAGAGGGAACTTGGCAAATATATAGATGAGATCCAACTAAACAGGCCCAGACAGGTTCGGAAGAGTCCGGACAAAGATAGAAAGAACCGGGCTCGAAAAGGAGGCCCGGGACAAGAAAAGGGGGTCGGCCATATGAAGGCCGGCTGAAGCATTGGGCCGGCCAGGCCAAGCCCACTAAGGGGGCTGATCTGGCCGGCCACATGAAGAGGAAACCCTAGATGGAATTCCTTCCATCCAGGTTTCCCAGTCAGAAAGGGTTTTTGACATTATCTTTTCCGTGGTCCATATTAAATCTTAGTTTGAATATGATTACAATTAGGTTTTCTCTATATATAGACTAATTAGAGAACATAAAAGGTGTGGAATTTTCTCAAGAGAAAATCAATCTCTTAGACATCAAGTGAAGATGGAGATTTTAGAGAAAAAGCTTTCATTATATCCATCTAGTCAAGAAAAAGTAGTTCTTCATCTCAACCTTCATTAAGGTCCTAGCTACACTTTGAAGCTCTTAATCTTCCGAAAAGGCGTCGAAATCTAAGTTCGAGGGAAAGCGAATAAGGTATTCTTCTTCTCATTCTAGTTCATCTTTAGTTCTTGCATGTGATCCTGGAAATTAGATGTCTGAGATTCCGCTAACAACACTAGGTGACACCAAAACACTTCAATTCATAGTTTAAATTTTATTATGTCGCCCCTAAAATTGGTGGCCTATAGCGAGGCTTTGCTCGCTTTGGGTCAGGGCCGACCCTGCCAGGAATGCATAATCAATACTTGAAAAATAAAATAGTTAGGTCAAAACCTAACTAATGCAACTGACAAAATAACATTAGAATTTTATGCTAAGTGGGGTCGTGATAAGTCAGGGATTGGATGACCTAGAAGAAAATTTTCTATTTTAGTAGTTTCCGAATTTTATATTTTCTTAGTTTTAGCAGTTTCAGAATATTAGTTGCTTTAGGGAAGATTTTCTAGTTTTTAGCAGTTTCTCAATTTTGGTTGTTTTCTCAGTTTTTAACAGTTTCTAGATTCTAGTTATTTTAGAGTTTTAGTAACTTTGGACTTCTATTATTTTAGGGTTTCAAGCCTATAAATTGGCCTTAGTTTATCGAATAAAGTTTTATTTGATTTAAACAATCATAGAGGGGTGATCTCTATACTGTTAATATCTTGCCTACTACGCGCTGCATCACTAACTGTAGTAGATTTTCACGAACGCAAGACCCGGGTAGACAAACTCAATTCTCAATCCAGGTAGCATTGCATTCATATTCATAATTGACATTATCTGAGATCTCAACGGTGGCAACTACATTATAAAGTAAGAATTATCTGACACTTATATAAACTAATAATTCATATTCTTTGGTAGTAGGTTTTCAAAATTTTTGTAACCACTCATTCTACAACAGTGTTTCCTCTCTCGTTAGATATAAAATATCATATATTTAACTAAGGTACACCTTTATAGCATCTAAACTTGGGCATGTAAGTCACCATAAATTTATGCCAAAAGAATTCTACAAATTGTTAAACACTCACTCAGTGCCCCAGACCTATACCCAACTAACATTGGCTCTTACAAAGAAATATAAACAAGTTCACTAAACATAGGAAGCGAACAAAACATGATAAGTAAAAAAGATGATGCTCATACTAGATCTTTGCGCAAAAACTATCATAATTCATCAATCAAAACGCCGATTATGACTCATCAATCAAAACTCCGATTATAACTCATCAATCAAAACTTCAATTTAACTCATCAATAAAAAAGAAATACATTGGAGATTGTCTCAACACCTTACACAAAATCTACATAACCCATCATCCAAACCTCTAATTAATGAATTTTTTTAAAGCATTGGAAAGTAGACGAACAGATCTTTCAAAATATTAATGAAACACGCCCAAATTCATCACCAACACTGTATTTAATTTAAACTCATTATAAGACAATGAAGATTGTTCTGACACCTCGTAGAAAAACTATCATAACTCGTCATTCAAAATTCTGATTAATGCACCATTTGAAGCATTAGAATGTAGTGAACAACGCAGTGAATTCATCTAATAACAAGATCATGGCAGCTGGCCTTGAACATCTACAAGGTCGATGTTAATCTTCTCTTGGAACTGTGAGGTTTAACCCCCTATGGTGATAACTTTTAAAGCATTCCTACCATCGACCATCCCGATGTTGTATTGTTTCTTAAATAACATATTGTATATAATCTGTCGCCTTTTGTATATCTAGGTTATAAAAAGTTTGCATTGAACCATCCACATGAAAAAGTGGTGGTAATAGTATAATGGCATGATGGTGTATGTATAGATGTATTATTTCAGCCACAAAATTTAATATCTATGAAAATAAAAAGTGTTGGTTTTTTTTTCATTTTGATGTTTGAATAGTATTTATGGTCCTCCAGAGTTAATATCAAGAAGACCTTTTAGGAATTTCTTCTCACAATATGTAACTTGCTTTCAATACTGTATGCTTGTATTGGGGATTTGAATGCTTATTCTGAAAAACCAGAGAAGTTTGATGGTAATATCAATAATTCTTTTGTGAACTACTTTTGAGATTTTATAAAAAAAAACAAATAATTTGATATTTTGGGATTTCATAGGCTGGCGTTTACATGGTCTAACATCCGATCTTATGAATATCATACTCGAATCGGCTAGACAGAGTACTTGTAAGTATGTCTTGGTGTAGACCCCGTATCTATCCACCATTCTATCATGTTATCAATGAGATTAACTTCAGAGACAACAACACATAGGTTCATATTTTCAAATTTCTGAACCACATCATCGACCATGTCTTCATTATCAATAACGATAACACATAAATTTTGAAGTTCCGAATCTTCAATAAGTGAAGTTTGGTTCTTCACTTTGTTTAGTTTACTGTCTGGTTTAGAAGACCGATAATCCTTTTCAAAGTGCCCTGGTTTTCTACAATTAAAACAACCATTAGTATTTTTCTTCCTTTTGGTCTTACCATTTGATTTGGTAGACCGTTTCCTTTTATTAGCCTGGTTTGGTTTTGTTTCAACCACATTAACATTGGATATTTTTCATTTCTCCTTTCAGCACTTCGACTATCTTCCTCAATCCTTAATTTGAGGATTAGGTCTTCAAGACCCATATCTTTGTTCTTGTGTCTAAGATAGTTTTTAAAATCCTTCCAACCTAGAGGGAGTTTTTCTATCATAGCACAAACCTGAAAGGCCTCATTAGTAATCATATTTTCTGCCTTCAACTCCTGTAACAACATTTGTAGTTCTTGTACTTGTAACATAACTGGTTTAGAATCAGTCATTTTATAGTCCAAGAACCTACCGACAATGAATTTTTCATACCCGCTGTCTCTGTCTTATATTTGTTAATGAGGGTATTCCATAATTCCTTAGAGGTTTCTATAATATAATAAATATTATAAAGACTGTCATCAAGAGAATTCAATATATAATTCTTACAGAGGAAATCACTATGCTTCCATGCCTCCACGAAAGACACATTCTGAATGTCACCATCCTCATTTAGGAGAAGTTTTTTTTCAGAAAGATATTTAACCAACCCGAGAGTGGTTAAATAAAACAGCATCTTCTGCTGCCAACGTTTGAAATCGATCCCCTTGAACTTTTCAGGTTTCTCAGCATGGTTCGAGGATGAAGCATTAACACGAACAGTTTCAACGTTTGTTGCCATTTCACTCTCTTATCACAAAAGCAAAGTAAGTTAATATTTTAAGAACCAGAAAATTAATTATAATAAATTTTCTCAAGATTGTTGTTTCCCTGGTTCTCTTTAAGATAATAAAATGTCTTAATCTTTCTATTTGAAGAAAACAGAGTACAACCACTTTGGCTTCTTATTTTCTTCTGATAAAGAAAGAGTTTAATTCTCTAAACTAATTGAAAAGAGATAAAAAAAACAGTGATTATCAAAATGAAAAGTAATATATATCCGAGTCGAGGATACCTCTGTCCTTAAGACAATTTACACCCTATATATGAGTACCAACAGTAATGGTGTATGTCTCGCAAGATAAAACGGATCACCAATCAGGTTAAAGATTGTACCTCTTAGTTATGATAGTCTGACGAACTTTGTAAGCAATACGAACTTCTGAACAGTGATCCTTAAACTCTAATGCTTGAAAATGAATGCTCAGAAATGCTAAAAATTAATAATTTGTTTGCTGAATTCTCATGGTATTTATAGGGGTATTGACACCATTTCGTATGGGTGCCTATAGACGAATGGATGATCCCAATACTCATATTTGACTGACCGTCAGATCTTAACGGATCTATTAAGATCTCGTGCATTGAACGCCCACCGTTAGATCATTAATGGATATATCTTAAGAGCGCCAAACATCCTGACCGTCAGATCAAATCTAAAATCTATGACTGTAAAATCCAAGGCTCCAATCGCTCCTCGTGACAATGCGTACGTGCGGGCGCCTCTAAAGCGCCCTAAACGCCACTGCATGCGGTTTGCGTGGTGCAAACCACGCGAAACACCTTTCCATTTCAAAGAACATACCATAAATATATGGAGAGTCTATATAAGGAAATAAAACTTCTTCAACATCATAAATGTGGTACTAAACTCTAAATCCCGATTTAGAGTTAATGGTACCCATACCAAAATAATTTGGTGATAACTCATTCATACGGAATCGGATTTGGACAAAATTTAGGTCTAAATTCAAGAACTCGGCGAGACAAATCCAACGAGACGTCTTGCTCGAGATTCTGATGAATATAGGTACCTCAAATTAAGGAAAAATCGGTCCAAAGTCTTTTGAGCTAGGTACCAATTCCAATAGTAGTACTGGTGGAGAGAGAGAAGAAAAACAAGAAAATATAAATTCAAAAATTTAATTTGTTAAATGTTGTGGCGGTGGCAGTATGGTTGTTGTCGGTGATCATTTTTGACGATAAGAAAGAGAACTGCAAGAGAAGAGAACATTTTGAAACGAATGGTGAAAATGTGAAATTAGTAAATGTTGAGTTTGATTAGGGGAATCATAGTAGTGGGGTCAAATTGGAACTTTGAACAAACATGATATCTAAACTTCCAGCTGGTCAAAATTGGAGCAGGACAAACATGATAGGGAAACTTTCAGCTGGTCCAAATTAGACTTAAAATAACTTTGAAATAAAAATTACAGCAAAATAGTAGAGTTTGGCAACAAAAGGAAATTAACAGCAAATTATTACAACAAGTAAAAAATTATAAAATTTCAGTAGGCATTTCAAGCGATAATCTTATAACCCGGCAACCAACAAATTGAAAAAAGCAAAACAAACACAAATCAACACACTTAAAAATTTAAATATCGACATGGCATTCCGATTGATGGAATTGTTTGGGCGATGATACATGTACTTCCACATGGTAACATTTCACTTTTAGTGTGTAGTGGGATGATTTCCATTTTCCTACTTTAAATCGAATTCTTGCCTTAACTCGAACCTCTACTTGGATCTCACCTGAAGATTTTTCAAGCCCAATATCCTTAGAGACAGACTCCTCTATCGGTACAGATAGGCCCATGGGCTTCACATCTAACATAGTCACATTTTTGTGAGGTTGAAAAAATGGTTCAACCATTTGAAAGGCAATTGGTTCATCATCATATAATACCGAAACTTCGATTGAATCGTAATATACTGATGCTTTCTTGTTAGGATTATGAGCTCTTAAAACAAAATCGAATGTGGCATTGAGATTATTGAGATGTAGGTCGAACTTCTCGACCTTACCTGTTTCAATGGTGTAGACTAACTTTTTGGGCTTAATAGCTAGCCAAGTGATGAGCACGATGAGACCAACGATAACGAGTAATACTAGTAAAACAATAGCAATGCATCTTACTATGGGCGACCGAATTGGCGAGGTTTTTGGCGAGCTGCCAAAGAGAGGGCCGGCCATGGTTACTAACTTACTAGTTAACAAAAATTATGATGAAGAGTTAAGGGCCAAGAAAATGTTTTATAGGTGAAAAAAGTAGGAAAAGAAAGATTTGATAAGAAAAGTTGGGTAAGAATTCCTTTCAATTCTCTTTGTTTTTTTTTGTGAGTTGTTCTAGTATTTTAAAGAAATATAACTTTTGGGTTTCTTCATTGAAACTCAAACTAATATGAGTTGAGATTTTATTATTTTGTATAGAAATAAGTAGATCTTTTTGTTTGCAAATTGAGTGTGTGTGTGTGTGAGAGAGAGAGAGAGAATAATTGGGGATTAAGCAATTCTTTTCTTGGGATTGTCCCTTAAATTGTTTACTTCTTCTCCTTTCCCATATATGGTTGCCTTCATCCCAAGTTATTCTTATTCATTTAGCCCCCATTAGTATATGTTTCAGGAGCTTGTTGATGGGCTGCTTGTCAAATAATAGCAATAGCAACCAAGTAATACTTTTCCCACACTGCCTAACTGAATGTAAAAATTCATAGTTTTGTCTTCAACTTAGCTTGCATTAGTCTATGGATTCTTAAACCCGAAACTCTAAATCATATTGCTTCCCGAAGATGATTTTACAACATATTACATTACAGGATTCTATTTTAATCTAGCTGAAATTTAAGAATATGATCCACTTTAAAAATCCAATCAATTTTAGATGGGCCAGGCTACAATTTTAGATGGGCCAGTCTACAAGTTATAGAATAATATGAATTTTTATAAGAGTTAATTCGTATTTGGCCCCCTACTTTGTGACCAGCTTCCTTTATGGCCCCCTTTTTTCGTAAATTCAAATATGGCCCCCTTTTCTTAACACCGTCAGTCAACTTTTATGGTTAATCTTATTGTTTCCATTATTACCCTTGTTTATAAAAGGATTTTGGAAATTCAAATTTGACCCCTTTAAAAAATGGGTTGATTCCCAAAACACTTAAGTTGTTTAGAAAAAAATTAGGGGTCAAAACAGAATTTCTTTTAAAAATACCAAACACACTTCTCTCACCTCCATGTCATCACCAATCTGCTCACGTCATCACTCACCTGCCACTCACCATCTTCTCCGGCAATGGTCGCCGGCTGGCAAAAATTCCGGCGACCATTTTTTCTCTTCTTCTTCTTCTTTCTCTTTCTTCTTTCTCTTTCTCTTTCTTCTTTATTCTCTCTCTCTCCCTCCTTTCCACTCTCTTTCTCTCTCTCTAATGCTCCGGCGAAGGGGTTTCAAACCAAACCAAACAACGAGTGGTTTGGTATGGTTGTAGATTTTCAAAAACCAACTGGTTTGGTTCGGTAAGTGGATGTAATTTTTAGGAACCATTAAAACCAAACCGAATCAGTTAAGTTCAATTAATATATATAATTATATATTTACATATTTTTTTTCTAAAATATATCTATCATATCTCCATAATTTCATACAAATACAACAACACCAGTACAATATAATGTTACTAGCTAGTATTATATTAAAACAATTCATGTATCAATAATGTTACTAGCTACTACATAATATTTTGGTCGGTGGCATGCACATGTCTTTAATGTTTCAAATGTTTCTCGACGTATTATGTTAGTTTGATTATTCATCCAGATTGTTAAGGAGTGTTGTCTTGATTTTATACGTTAATGTATGAAGAAAGTAACTCGGTTCGCCAATTTTCATGGAGAACAAATTGTTTTTATGGATGGTTCGACATCCAGTAGTATCCAAACCGCTTATGATGGTTTGGTTAGTAACCGAACCAAACCATGAGCGGTTTGGTAACGGTTTGAAAAATCACTACCCAAACCATGAGCGGTTTGGTAACGGATGATTCTAAATTACCGGATACCGAACCAACGAACACCCCTAGTGGCAGGCAGTAGGGTTCGACCACAAAATCGGTCCACCGAATTTGGAATCAACGGACTTGAGCCGACTCCGTAACTGAATCTTCTCGGGTCCATTGATTTTGAGTCGAAGAAAAAACGGAGAGTGTGTGTTTTGAGTGGGAGCACTTTCAACCATTTTCCTAAAATATGGGATCGCCAATAACAGGGAGCTACTGTGTCGTATAATATATTTATGAGAGACATACTGAGCACATGGGAAGTGCCCTTCCCCCGTTAACTAAACAAAAGAAAGAAAGGATGCCTTGCACACAAATTTTTTGTTGTAGGCGTCGCGCGAGAGTCAATAATTTTAGTCAATTCAGTTTAACTGGAGTACTCTGTGGGCGGCCTTCCCATCAGATTGTCTAGTCGAGAAAGCAAGCTTATTCTCGGATTGGTTGCAGTTCAAGGTTTGGCTTAGTTTTTAAGTATGGATAATCGGAGACCTCACAGACTGGTATGAGTCCTAAACCATTCAAAATTTTTGAGATCTGATAAATTCCATTACTACTTACAAATCACTTTAAAATCGAAATCAACCCAAACACAAACACTTTTCATAGGTTTAACTACTTCGAAAACTTTTCTAACACTAGACTAACGGATAAACTTTTCTTTATTCTCTTTCATCGATGAATGGTCTACAGATGCTATCGTTAAAAAAACTTGGAGAAATCTAAGGGTTCGAAAAAAATCAAAATGAAAATGAAAGAAGAAAACAGAAAAGGCAAGTGTTTGGAACATCTACACGCAAAATGGCCAAAAAAGTGAGATGCATACAAAATGAGAAACCTACAACAATAAAAATGGGGGGCCGCATACAAAGGCACCAAAAAAGAAATACTGTAGTAAAGTAAATAGTGATAAAGGAAGAAAGGAGCTAGGAACGTAGTTCTTGTTGAAGTGCAGGTGGTCTGGCGCATATACTTGGGAAGATGCGACCTTACCCGGTCTCTTCTCGTTGTAAAGTTGATCCTTCTACCTTATAAAAGCCTAGACCCACACTCCCTTACTCCTTCATACACAACTACTGCGGCGGTCTGCGGCCCTCTTACAAACCACCTGCCGAGGTGGCTATCTCCGTCGGATCACCAGACATGGGAGTACTACTGACTTGGAGACCGAAGTTGCTCGATCAGTTAAATTCACGATTATATAAAAATCAGAGATATGAACATGAAGTAAAAGACACGATAATTTAACGTGGTTTGGTCGAATACTCAAGACCTACATCCACAGAGAACAACTTCTTTATTATAATTCACCACATACAATTGCATGTGGGTTTGATCGGTTACATTGGTCAGACATAACTCGATGAGTTTAATTCCTAGATACTCTCCTATTTATAGATGACTTAGGGTTTAGGGTTTCCTAGTTTCTGATTACTAAACTAGGAAATAATACAAAATCTATCTAATATTACCATTAGTTAGTTACAAGAGATATTCTGAATATAAGAAACTAAATCTGCACATATCTTCAATATATCTTCAAATATCTTCAATATTCTGAATTCTTCTTGATCGTCGGATCTCGTCTTCTCGATCCGTCACGTACATACACGTGTTACACACGTATATTATTTCTGCAACTTATCTTGACCGCCGGATCTCCTGTTTTCAATCCGTCTTTTGTAACGTATCCTATTACGATCGGCTACCCTCATGTCAACAGAAGAGGTAGATGAGGAGTGAGAAGATAATCATCTCCCTGGACTCAGATTAAGCACTCTGGGTGGTGATGGTGTGGCAGTGCCAGTGGCGGTGGTTTTATTATTGGGCAATTTGGATCCCTTGGCATAAATTACTTACAATTAATTCCCTAGAATTAAGTTGAATTTCAGTGTATTATGATAAGTTGTTATAAGTTTGATGTGTGGGGAACAATTAAGTTAGATTATGATTTCTTGATTATGTAGTTTTAACATCTCTTTTTCTTCGGTTATGTTTCTTTTCTCATGCATTGTTTAGGCATATTTGGCTTGGAAATGAAATACAATTGTTAAGAATTTCATTCAAGGTAATGTTCCGTCTGTAAGATATACACTAGCAACTTCAGAAGTGGGCGGCTTTGGTATTCCATTTATTTTCACATCATCAGTTAAATAATGTCACTTTTTTTTGGGAACAACGAAATTTTTCAGAGTACAAAATTTTCACTAAATTTTTTCGATTTTTTTTTGTTTCATCCAACCCCACCACCATTCTTTCTCCACTCTGAAAGACGACCATTATGAGCGATTTTTTATTATTCTTTTTAAATCTTTTTCGTTGATAACCACCCCCACCCCACCACAATAATTTTCTCTCTCATGCTTCCTCTCTCTCTCTCTCCACCTTCTGATCTTTCTTCTCATTCTTCATTCTCTCTATCTATTTTGGCGGGAGAAGCTGACAATTTCCATCACAATAGAGAGATGGAGTAGGAGAGGAAGGAAGAGAAGAAGAGAAAGATAAATGATAGTGAGAGGGCAAAAGGTAAAAAAAGAGAGAAATGGTGGTGGTCGGAAATGAGTGTCCTATGATTTTGGTAGCTAAACAAATCAAATAATCTCGATTCCAACCAAATTCTTTTTTTTTTTAGAAATCATACTTGAAAATCCTTCGTCCAAACACACAATAGAGGTAGTTTCCAGAGGCGGAACTAGGATTTCAAATGAAGGGAGGCAAGCTCTTCAAAATGTTTATTTAAACTAACTAATACATACATTACCTAGGTTTAAGGTTGGAGAGACTAAGCTTAAATGAAATTCTATTTTGAGTCAAAATCAAATTTCTTTTTTATGAAACAAAATCTAATAGTATATTCTTATTCCAAGAGCAAAATATAATAATTTAGAAAAAGAAACAAAAATTCCAAAATAATATTGGGAGAAACAATTATGAATATAGACTTTATAATTTTTCCTTATCAAATCTCATATTTGAACAAATTAGAGAGAGAAACAAAAAACCCTAAAACAATTTAAGAGAGAAACTATAGGCTATAACAATTAGGGCAATTATGAATCTAGAATTTTGCATATTTTTAAGATTCTTCAAAGGTTAAACTAATCTAAAACAATCAAAACTTTAAAAAGAGAAAAACACTGAAACTCTAAAACAATCTACAAAGAAGAAACTAAAACAAATTTATCAAATCCCATTGTTGAACAATTTAGAGAGGGAAACAAAAAAACCTTAAAACAATTTAGGGCGAGAAACTATAGGCTATAACAATTATGAATCTAGAATTTTGCATAGGTTCAAGATTCTTCAAAGGTTAAACTAATCTCAAAAAATCAAAACTTTAAAAAGAGAAAAACAATGAAACCTAAAACAACCTACCATAAGAAACTAAAACAAATTTAAGATATTCCTACCTAAATGGATGAATCAAAACTATAGATATTGAAGAATTTTGGGAGAAATAAGATAACCAAATCTCCCGATCTTTTCCTCCCTCCCTCCCAATCTTTTCTTTCCCTGCAAATACTCTCGGTCTCTCTCCTCTCGCCTGGTGGGTTGTAAACCCTGGAGCAAACTTTCTAAAAAAAATTCAAAAGGAGGAAATTATCTTTTCTTTAGTTAAAAAATTTCAAAAATGAGCAGAGACAATTGCCCCTTCTTGCCCTCACATAGGTCCGCCCATGATAGTTTCAGAAAAATAATAATTGGTTCTTACCCACCAAAATGGGTGTGACCCTTATTAGGGCTCAAAATGACCTATAGGTCATAAGTTGGTAGCCAAGACGAAACTAACCTATAAAATATAATAAGGTAAGGCGGTACATATTTCAATTTCCCGCCCTACTAATTTTAGGCGCGAAGAACCCCACCTATCAAGTTGGTGAAATGCGCGCGTATATACCAGATCAAACAAATCAACGGCTGAAATTAATACTCCCACTAACGTAGGATTGGGTGGATTAGCGCTGACTGATTCCCTGTTTCACGGCACAAAATTCAAAGTTGTCTCTTTCTGTCTCTGCTCCATCCGATTAACCTCATCAAAAGATAATTAGGTTTTCTTAATTACTGTTAATTTAAATGGAATTGACGAAAACATTCATATAAACTACATAATGACCAAAACTTCCCTACCTTTTAAGGACGAGGATTTCAGGTGGGGTTCCCTTGTCAATGACATAACAAGCATGGGCTTTTTCGTCATTTCGTTGACAATTCACATTATTTTCAGTAATTTTTTTCTATCCTCTCCATCTCTCTAATCTCTTTGAGAAAGCGAGTTAAACGTCGTCGGACCTTTTTTCTGATTTCCTCCATCGACTGGTTAGCAGAAACCCTAATTTTCAGATTCCTTTTTATTTATGTATTTTCGATTTCTAATTAGGTTGAGAGTTTGGATCTTTATCTGATTTCAATGTTATTATCCAATCTATTAGGTTTTTTTTTCTTACTTCGTCGATACGTTTGGGTTTTATCTAACTGATTTGTGCAACCAAAATGTTCATTTTGTAACAAAAATTTATCTAGGGAAATTAGTTTGAGATGACGAACATGGCTGATTCAGAGGGATTCATGTTGTTATCAACACCTAGAACCGGTTTGAAACGCGAATTTGCGTTAATGCAAGCTCAATCTGAATTATATGTTTCTTTCAGTCGGTCTCGGACCAGGAAAGTTCAGAATGGTTCTTTTAGTAATGGAGTTTCTGAGAAATCTAAGAGATTGAGAAGTTTTGTTTGCAAAGAAGACCTAGATAAGGATTTGGTGAATGAAAATGATTTTGTGAAATCTTCTGAGAAACAGATAATAAATCTCATCAAATGCCCAAAAATTGAGGATGTTGATTTTCCTTTATTTAAATCACGGACCAACGAAGATTCAAGAACATGTTTGGTGGGCATTTCACAAGCAGAAAAACCAGTTGTGATTGATTCCAGTAATGGTGGTATTAGAAAGGCTTCAGTGGATAAGACGCCGCTGAAGTATTATACTCGGCGCAAGTTTACGGGGACAAGTGGAAGTTCCATGTTAATGGGTTACATTTGCAAAGCTGAAGATATTGTAATGGACGATGTCTGCAAAAATGAAGCTATTTTAGTGGATGATGTCTGCAAAAATGAAGCTATTCTAATGGATAATGCCTCCAAAAATGAAGATAATGAAGCTTTGGCATCTCCTGAGATATGCAAGAATGGAACTGGAGTAGTTGGGGATGTTCGCAAAAATGACGTCTTAGTATCAGCTGATGTTTCAGAGAATGATGCCAGAGTACTAAGGGATGATTGCCAAGAGGAATTTCTGGTCAGGGTAACCAATGAGGATTGCAAGAATGAAGCCAGATTAATGGGGGATGATTCTGAACATGAAGCTACGGTGTCAACTGATGCTTGCGACAATGAAGATAGAGTAGTGGCTGGTGTTTGTGGCGATGAAGCCAGAGTGATGGGTGATGGTTGTGAAAATGAAGTTTCAGTATTGGCTTCAGATTGTAACAAAGAAGTTAGAGTAAAGGGTGTCAATCGAAACAATGACGCTTTACTATCAGTAAGTGTTCGCGAGGATGAAGCCAATGATGATTGTAAATATGAAGCTTTAGTCTTGGAGGATGTCGACAAGAATGAAGCTTTAGTATCAGAGGATGTTTGCAATAATTATGATGATGGTAAAAATGAAGGTATTTGCACGAATGAAGTTTTAGTATCAGAGGATCTTTGCAAGAATGACGCTTTAGTATCAGAGGACGTTTTCGAGAATGAAGCTAGAGTTATGGATCATGATGACAAAAGTGAAGCTTTAGTACCGATTGATGATTGCAGGAATGGAACTATTGTGTCAACTGATGGTTGCAAGAACCAAGCGAAAGTTTGTTCTGATATTTGCAGGAAAACATCAGCAGCAGAAGACGAGGAGATCACCCCCGGTAGGGCTAGCCCACTGAGAACACCTTCAACAAATAAGCTTGAAATGAAAATGTCGAAAAAGATTTCTTTGACCAAGTTTCCGTTCAAGATGAAGGAGCTTCTTGAGACTGGTATGCTTGAGGGGTTGCCTGTCAGTTACCTCTATCGTGGTAATAAGGTATATTTCATACGCTGCTAATCTTTTGTTCCCGTATTCTTTTCTGCTTCATAACATTGCTTTCTTCTTTACGACTTTTTAAAGCTGAATTTCACGCAGAACGGGTTGAAGGGAAAGATTAAAGGTTGTGGGATTTTGTGTTCCTGTAGCAGCTGCAAAGGGGATAGTGTGAGTTTTATGTTGTTGCTTCAATGATGTTCTTTCTATAATATATCTGAAAGTAAGGTAGACTAACCCACTGAATGCTTGATTTGATCAACATAGGTTGTTTCACCTTTGCAATTCGAGAGGCACGCTGGTAGTAAAAATAAACGTGCTGCTGATTATATTTTCTTGGAAAACGGGAACAGCATCCGTGATGTCTTGAATGTGTGTAGGGATGCTCCTTTGGACACGTTGGAAGAAACAATTAAAAGCGCTATCTTTTGTTCATCACCTGTTAAAAAGGTTGCAGTCTGTAAGAGTTGCAACGGTGAGCATTACACGCCTTTATAAGCAGAAACTTTATAAATCATTTTTTGGACAAATTTTTATTGCCAAAGTATTTATGCATGGATAAAGTTTGCGTTCCTTGTCCTTATCTTTAATTGATAAGAAGTATGTTCTTTGTCTTTTTCTTTAACTGATAGTAATTGCAGTCCACGTCTTTTTCTTCAACTGAGAAGAATTTTGTTCTTTCTCATTGTAACGTATGTGCTTTTAATGATTTAGGACCTCTTCCTACGTCTCGCATTATGAAGACAGCTGTACTATGCGCTTCATGCCTCGAAATAAAGAAGTCTCAAGCACGCCCAGTATGTACTGATACTTCTGATACTAGGTATGCTATATAAGACAGTTGACCTTTTCTAAGTTTTAACTATCATTTTCGTTGTTTGACTTCTGGGTTTTTTAGGTGAATTCCACTGGCGTTTTCCTTGCTCTCTTAGAACTTCCCTTTAGTTTTGTAATATTACATCAGATTATATCGTCTATATATTACTTTGTTTCTGATATGCTTTCTATCTCTTGTTCCGTTTCTAATACTCTTATATTGATAACTACCTCAGGTCATCTGAACCAATTTCAACTCCTAAATCATCTGATGTTGCTTCAAACTGTATTTCTCGACAAAAAAAGAATAGCAAGGGGAAGCTAACAAGAAAGTCGGTTTTCCCTTTTCTTTTTTGCATTAAATTTCTTACTGCCATATTCCTGTATTTATTTTCCTTTGTTATCCTTATTTTGCAAATCACTAAAACTTTAACTTTTAATGTTGCAGAGATTTGCGATTGCATAAGTTGGTATTTGAGGAAGATGGTTTACCTGACGGAACTGAACTAGCATATTACAATCGTGGTCAGGTTGGTTACATGGATATGATTGAATACATTCATTTTCTTTGCTGCTAAATTCATTTATTTGATCTGTATTTACCTTTTGTTGGACAGAAATTGCTCGAGGGCTATAAAAAGGGTTTCGGTATATTCTGTCATTGCTGCAATGCAGAGGTATTTTGAGTCTTTTGACTACTTAAATATTGAATCAGCTATTGTTCTTCCCCATGCCCATTGCCAAATGGGAATGCACCGAAAGCTCGATCCACTGCTCCAGTGCTCCCCCTGCATGCGCATTCTTAGACCTGGGACCTTCATAGGGAGTGGGGGACAATGGTTATGCCAATTATATCGGTGAACTAGTGTCAGTGTCCATGATTTAGACTTTTTTTAATCAAAGCATGTTTCCTTTATTATTTCTTATTGTAAATACTACAATTTCAAACTGAACGTTTTGGTAATTATAGTAACAGTCTATACTTTTGACTATCAGGTCAGCCCTTCAGTATTTGAAGCTCATGCTGGTTGGGCTTCACGCCGCAAACCGTGAGTTACTAATAAAAACTTTAAAATGTAAATTATTAGTCTACTGTTTCAATTTTTCTAATCTATGTTAGCCTTTTTTATGTGTGTTTGCCAGTTACCTGAACATTTACACATCCAATGGGGTATCACTTCATGAATTATCAGTATCTCTGTCGAAAGGTCGGAAGTTTTCTGCCAATGACAATGATGACCTTTGCAGCATTTGTGCAGACTTTGGAGATCTTTTGCTTTGTGATGCATGCCCCAGGGCCTTTCATAGAGGTACATTTCACTCTCTACTGATTGATTATTCAATAACACCTTTTCCATTGGCTGCCCAAGCTTCAAGAGGGTTGATATTTGTTAACTGAAATATGAAAACGCAGTTTTTCAGTTTGTCACCTTTTAGTCATCAAATAACAACTGAAGCTTATCTATCTTCAGATTTTCTAGAGAATTAACTACTAAAGATGCTTCGGGATTTCCTACGAGTAAATTGTATGATAATTAATATGTTACATCTGTTGATCCTATCTGCCCATCTACGAGAGTCCCTCAAAATAGATGTATTTTGTATTAGAAATTCCTAATCTAAACTAATTCAACTTTCCGAAAAAATTACTGTTACACAATTATCTTGTGTAGTACTTGTATTGTTCATCTGTTGGCCGAGTGCCTTGAAGAGTAATGCATGTGTAGGCATGTTACACCAGTTTGTGTAATCCTTCCTCTGATATTTCTTTTCGTAATTGCAACCTTATTATTGGAAAATGATAGCTTGCTATTTCACATCTTTGTCCACTTCCCATTTTTGCTTGTTAGTATTATATTTCTGCAGGGTTTCTCTGACGATTTCTCTGCTAATTGGCCATGGACTAAGATTTGATGTTCCATTTTTTTATTCCAGATTGTGTTGGTCTATCTACTGTCCCAACTGGTAAATGGTACTGTCAATATTGCCAACTCATGTACCAAAGAGAAAACTTTTGCAAGCATAATGCCAATGCTGTGGCGGCCGGTAGAGTTTCAGGAGATGATCCAATAGAACAAATTTCTAAGCGATGCATCCGAACTGTCAAAACACAAGACACAGAAATTGGTGGATGTGCATTATGCAGGTAAGCTGTGCTTGTCACTAGGGAATGTTATGTTATTTTCTGTATTGCAAATTCAGCCCTCAGATCTCCATAACTAGCTATTATATTTACCTCCCATATGTTTTTGTGACTCATCCTCTTTTAATTTCATATGAACATTCAACTAGCATTCTTATTAATATCAAGATTTACCCTTATCTTGTCTATGCAGATCTCATGATTTTAGCAAATCGGGATTTGGTCCAAGGACGGTTCTACTTTGTGATCAGGTATATTTGTATTACCAACGTTGGTTTCAAGCCTTTGTTTCTCGTACAGTTTTGGAGCACAGTACATTGTGCCATAGCATTGTTAAGTCTCCATGCTTTTATTTAATTGTTTCATTCATCTCTTTTCAGTGCGAGAAAGAATATCATGTTGGCTGTTTGAAGGATCACAAAATGGCAGATCTAAGGGTTTGTACATAACTTAACGCCATTTTATTCTTTCATCTATATTTCTATATGTGGAACTTGTTTTCTGGATTAAATTTCTAAACTGCCTATGATAACAGGAATTGCCAAAAGGGAAATGGTTTTGTTGCACGGACTGCAATACGATTCATCAAACTTTGCAGGAGTTGCTAATTCGTGGACCAGTGAAGCTAGGAAACTCTCTTTCACATGTTATAAAGAAGAAGCATGTGGAAGAATGCTCAAATGAGACAGGTGATCTTAATGTGAAATGGTCTCTCCTTAATGGGAAGCTCGCTACTCCTGAGAGTAGACTGTTGCTTTCCAAGGCTGTTGCAATCTTCCATGTAAGTCGTTATGAAGGGAGGATAACTCTGCTTATTATAGAATGAAACATGATATTGTTGAAGTTAAAAATTCGTCCATTTCTGTTATTGATCATTTTGTTAAATCTTTGTCCCTCAGGATCGCTTTGACCCAATAGTTGATGCAAAAACAGGCCGTGACCTCATCCCTTCCATGGTTTACGGGTAAGCCGAGATCATTTCCACTGCACTGTTTTAGCATACTTTGTTTGATTGCTTCAATTTATTCCTTTTTAGTGGACAGGGAACTAACTTCCACTTGCTTCTTCTGTATTGGATATTCTGCAGAAGGAATATAAGGGACCAAGAATTTGGAGGCATGTATTGTGCAGTGCTGACCGCAAAGTAAGTATTAAACCTAAAAACTATTTCAGCTTTTACTTTAGAATTATATTTTCTCATATTTAGTTATGTTCCCAGTGGCGGTTCAAAGGTTGTGTCTGCTGGAATTCTTAGAATTTTTGGACAAGAATTTGCTGAACTTCCTCTTGTTGCTACAAGTACTGATTATCAAGGACGGGTGAGGCTAGTCATATTTGAATTTTCCCATCTTTTTATAGCTCTTTTACATGCAAATATTTTTGTAGAGTGAACTTCATCTCTCGATATATTTTCCATCATTGGCTTCTCACTAGACTCGGAATCTCGGCTTCTCACTAGACTCGGAATCTCGGCTTCTCAAATCTATCGAGAGATGGTCGTAAAACTATCTTTTTTTGCACTTTATAGGGATATTTCCAGGCTTTGTTCGCCTCCATCGAGAAGCTACTAAGGTCAATGAATGTTAAAAGCCTAGTGCTTCCATCTGCTGAAGAAGCAGAATCCATATGGACAAACAAATTCGGCTTTAAGAAGGTGTCCCAAGACAAGGTGAGCAATACTGGTAGAGTTTTGATTTAAGTAAGTAGTTGGAGATGGAATTGGCTTGGGATCGGACAAGGGAGGATCCCTAGTACTCCGAGCAGAGTAACTCGCCGGAAACTCAGCCTAGTTTTCACTACCTCTTATATGTATGTGTGTGTATGTATCTGTTGGGATTTACTGTAACCTAGTGCTATTTGTGGACAATCAGACGTCTAACGTGTTACAATATCTACTCAGGATCATATGCACAAACTTAACATGAACTAGCTTAGGTTAGAAAGATATACCTTACTTTCACTTCCTTCGAAGTAAATCTAAATATGCTCCTTTTCTGTCCGAAGATCTAAAACTTGGAAGTGAAGTTTCTTTAGTTGAGACACTCCACCGGATGTTGATTGCTCTTAGTGTGTAACCTGTTGCAGGATTCAATCGCCGTTAGCGGTAGACCAACCAATTGAACCACAAATAACAGTTGTTTCTAGCTAAACGCTACGATCCCCAAAGCCACTTGACTTAATGATCTTCATCATGTTTTCTTTTCCGACTATTTGATTGCATTGTCACCTTGATCGAAGGACATTCCCTTAAGTATCAACTATCAATATATATAGGAAAAATGGCTGTTTGTATATGGTATTTGGATAAGCCACAAACTCTACTCAAATACTTAAAATTAGACTCCAGCTATTTGAAATTTCACAAATAACAACTAACTAGGTTTCTACTCCCAATTGCGATTTGATCCATGAGTTACTGACCCCAACTACTTAGATTTCGATACATTGATATTTTTTGTTTCTATATGTTGTCAATAATCTCTATTTCCTCTGCTGGAACGCAGTTGATCGAGTACAAAAACGGTGGCCAGATGATGATATTTCAAGGGACGTCACTCCTAGAGAAGCCTGTCCCAAAGAATGATATTGTCGAAAATTCGCCCAAAACACCGAACATGGGGCTTCTTGGTAAGTCTGATGGAATCTAGTAGCCTTCTTGCTATCCATTTTACTTTAATATACTGGGGCAGGGGTTGCTATCGATGTACAGATAGAAAACTCACTGTGGGTGCATGCTCCATATCTCGCATGATTCTCCTGCAGAAAGGAAAATGGAGAAATATAGATCATACATATGAATCTTAGAGAGATATCAAGCAATCACATAGAAATACAACCTCTTTTCAGTTCGAGAGAGTCGATGCAATATTTACATTATTAGTTTATTCTGTTAATAGGACTAGAAATTCAATGTAAGAATTTAAAAGATTATGACACTAGTGAACTGTCTTAATTTTTGCATGTTAAAAATTTATTTAGTTTCTGTACACCGAGCATAACCAATCGATTGAATTGACAGAATGGTGATCTTATCAGCTATATATGTCATCTTTTTTCTTGACCATTCGAATGAAGTTATGAATGAAAATAATTCAAAGGTGCTGATGTTAGGAATTAAATTTGATAATTTAGATTGAGACTGAAACCGAATATTGCTGATCAAATAACATGGAGGTGGTAATATCTTGTTGCAATGGTTAACCTTCAAATTTGACACCCATAACTTGATTGTTGATTTTTTCTGTATAGATTCAAAGGATGATGACTCTGTTCATCATAAAAGAAGCTTTACTTGAAACCTGAAAATGAAAATGGTTGTTGATTATTTCTTTTGCCAGAAGAAGCAAACAAGATTGTATTGTCAAGTCTTCTTCTCAACACCTAAGGCTTTCTTTTCATGTCTCAAGAAGATATCAACTTTATTCATTATTTGAGTTAATATTTTTGATAAGGTGGGGTTCATCTATTTCATTATTTCACTGCTGTTATTTCAAATCATTGTATTTTACTCTAATTAAGCGTATGGGAACCTCCGACTTGCTTGTACATACAGACATTTCACAATGATAATCTCCTAGCAAAAAAGTATAGTGGGAATCCAATACCCAATTTGGACCTCCTCCAAACATGTACCAAAAACATGTGTGAAAACGAAGACGGAAATATAATAACTATTTAAAATGCTACTCCTAAGATGTGGGCGAACTTTCTCATCACATATACAAAGAGATCAACAAATTTAACTCTATTTACCCATCTTATTGGAGTGGCGGCCAGTACGGTATTATTAATTTTTTTGCAAAGAAGATATCGTACTTCTCGAATAGCGAAAAACAATGATACACCATAGCTACTTATTATTATTCATTTTTTGTAAAGATGATATGGTAGTTTTGAAATAGCAAAAAACAATGTTACACCATATCTACTTTTATCCACATGAAACAAATAGTCAAAGGCTTCCTATCTTTAAATCTATTTGGCTTAGCGTGTGTTTCCTCCTACCTTCACTGTTCATTGTCTTTCAATTTCCTCACCATTTGCTTTAAAATTCAAATAGTTCAATCATCTATCCTCACAGACCACAAGAAAAATAATGCACATTTCTTACCTCCCACGCCAATCACCACTCACTCTTCCCATATAAATCAACCCCACCCCCCATTATTTCAATTATTAACCCCTCTCTCTCAAACTCAAGATGGACTACAACATTACCACCTTGACCACTACCACTAGTAAGAAGAGAACCAAAACCAACATCTTCTTTTGGTTTTCAGCCTTGGTTATTATTCTCATTTCCATTTCACTTGCTCTATTTACTAAATTTCATTCTCCTACTACTTCAACTAGTACTCTACAAGGAGCTATAATCAATGGATTAGTGAAAAAGTTCAACATAGTAGAGGAGTACATCTTATCTCTTTTATGGGATAATAGTCATCATAGACTAATACCAAAAGGTCACCACCAGCACCGCAGTCGTCAAGGAAAGAAACCGATAATTCGTTGTGACGAGTCGAAGTGGAAATCGAAGATTATATCAGAATATAATGTATCAAAAGTATTGACAGTTGATCAAAAGAAATGTGGAAATTTCACTAGTATACAAAGTGCTGTTGATGCAGTTCCTATTCATAGTCCTACTAGAATCTTAATCTTAATTGACTCTGGTGTTTATAGGTTAGTTAGTACTCTTAATCCTCCTAGTAATTAGTTGGTTGTTTAATCATCTCACTAATGAAGTATTAATTAACTAATTTTCTTGTCATATTAGGGAGAAGGTGGTTGTTAATGCAAGAAGGAAAAATGTGATATTCCAAGGTCAAGGCTATCTTAACACATATATAATTTGGAATGACACTGCAAATTCAACTGGAGGGACAATTTACAGCTCCTCAGTTGTGATTTTTGCACCCAACTTCATTGCATACAATATTAGTTTTCAGGTACCCACCATTTTTTTCATCTGAATCTGACTTGTCTTAGTCAAGGCATAATAGTCATCGACGGTTTACGGTTATATTTCAGAGTATGAGCTCTTAATTGAGACTTATTTTATATCTGAAACAAATTAACTCAAAATCGGCCGAGTGGGGCATGTATTTTGACGAGTTAGACAAAAATAGACATTATCCAACACCAGTCAATTTAGCTCACGAGTCAGATTTTGGATCTGACTTAGGGGACAAACACCACCTTAGTTTTACAAGTTATTCCACACTAATTTGGTGTTTCTTTGAATTTCTTGTGCGGTTTGGGAAAAGAATACAGCTCCTCCTCCACCTACTGGGACAGTAGGGGCTCAAGCAATAGCACTTAGAGTTGCTGGAGATAGAGCTGCATTTTATGGGTGTGGATTCTATGGCGCCCAAGATACACTTCATGATGATCGAGGAAGACATTATTTTCGAGAATGTTTTATTGAAGGATCCATCGATTTCATTTTCGGAAATGGAAGATCAATTTATGAGGTCTATAGAATGATAGAAATTAGATACTTCGCAACACAAATTTAATATATAAATGAAATATCTGTCTCACATACATTATATGTATAACTATGCAGGAGTGCACGATAAATTCGATAGCTAAACAAGTACCAGAAGGAATAAGTGGGGCTATTACTGCTCAAGGAAGGCAGTCGAAGAAAGAAAAATCAGGATTTTCATTTGTTAATTGCAACATCATTGGCTCGGGGAAGGTCTGGCTCGGACGAGCTTGGAAAGCGTATGCTACTGTGGTCTTTGCTAAAACATACATGTCTGATATTGTAGCTCCCGACGGATGGAACGATTTGAACCTACCCTCTAGAGATCAGTCCGTGGTTCATCTCTCACATATATATATATATATATATATATATATATATATATTATATCTTATCGTTCTTCTTCTGACATATTTGTCGTATTAAGGGGGTATTTTTTATGCAGGACCGTGTTTTTCGGCGAATATGAATGTGTAGGACCAGGAGCAAATAACACATTAAGAGCTTCATATAGTAAACAACTTAGTTACGATGAAGCAAAACCATTCATGGATATTTCATACATTCAAGGACATAAATGGCTTCTTCCTCCTACTCAAAACTAATATATATCAAAATCAACATGTATTTATATCAGACAAACATAGGGATAAACTAGTTTAATTTAAGCAAGAATTGAACAATTTGGTGTATATATTATGGTTATATTTTTGGAGGTGTATACACAATCACTTACATACATGTATATTTTATATGATATAAAATTTAAGTATCATTAGTATTTCAAATTTAGTGAATATGTTTTTAAGTATCCAAATGAAAAGAATGGAACTCATTTGAGATAAAGAGATGAGAAAGGTATACTTAATCCCATCCTATTTAGATTAAGCAAAATTAGGTATCACTTGCTTGCACAGAGCCACAGAGTAGGGGTCCATGTACACATATAGCCTGGATCGGGTTCCTAGGCCCGTGAAACTGAGTAGTCACAAGCGGGAGACGAGTATGTCTCCTACCAATCTCTCGGCTCAAACCTCCCGGAAGTGAACAACTCGAGTGTATATACCAAAGAGGCTGAATGTTAGAGGATCCACTACCCATCCGCCCAAACAGATAACTTGACTTCCGCTAAGTTGTGTCTCGTGAAGCGCAATCAGTGTTGTGTGTTATCGGAGGGAAATGGCTACCCAATCTTGGTATCTGCCCAACCGAATCAAATCGATGATCCCATTTGTTCTTTCTATTGGGCTGTCGGATGCTGCCCTAGTACAATGGGAATGTTATGTCACCCTAATATTTCCTCTTTTTCTTTTCTATTTTGTTAAAGAAACATTTGAAATCCATATAAGAAAGGGTACAAACATTTGAATTATTAAACTAAAATTTTGAGGGAAAATTCAATTTCAAGAAACAACTCGTTTTTGTTTCATCATTCCTAAAGTTTCTTAATCGACGTCGGACAACATGCCACGTGAATTTAAATAAACCCTTTAAATATACTATTCGTCATTTCACTAGACAGAAAAGTTTCGCTCCCGTCCTTCTGCGTCGTAGGTACTCTCTCTCTCTCTCTTTCTCTTTGTGCTTGTCGATTGGGGTTTTAGGGTTTTGGTTCGTTTCTTGGTAATCAAGTTCCCTTTCATTTTGCAGATTCGAGTAAAGAAATCAAGAAATGGGTCAGATCCAGTACTCTGAGAAGTATTTCGATGACACTTACGAATACAGGTTTGCTAACTTTTGATTACAACAGATTAAAACTCAGATTTCTAAATCTCTCGTATTCATCAAAAAAACCCTAATAATTTCTCCTTACAGGCACGTTGTTCTTCCTCCTGAAGTTGCCAAACTACTTCCGAAGAATCGACTTCTCTCTGAGGTAATAAGTTTGATTAGATCTATTTCATAACTAGGGTTCTTGAATTCTATTTTATCTTCGAGATTTCTAGTGAGAGAAACCCTAAGAGGTTTTTTGTTGTTTGGAATCAGAATGAATGGAGAGCAATTGGGGTTCAGCAAAGTCGAGGTTGGGTTCATTACGCAATTCATCGCCCAGAGCCACACATAATGCTATTCAGGAGGCCTGTCAATTACCAGCAACAACAAGAAGCTCAGCAAATCCTTGCTAAATGAAACCCTAACTTTGATTATGAATATGGGTTAGTGGTACTAATCAAACTATATGTTTTCAATATCTGTCTGTGTCTCTCTTTTTTCATCTAGAAAAGAAGAATGTCATATACTACTTAACAATGTTGATGATGATGATGATGATGTTTGTTACTGTAAAACTTCTCATCTACTTCCCTGTTTCAATGGGACTTAATTGTGGGTTTTGATTTGTGCTAATATTCTTTTTTGGGTGGATGATGATAAATTAGGGTTTTGTTGGTTCCTGTGTCTTTACCCTTTCCCACCATTCACATGAAAATGTTCTTCTATATTGGGTTTGTATAACATTTTCCAACCTATGTTTTCATTTCGTTTGGTGGTAATATCAAATACTATGTGTATTTCTAGCTGTTTGAATATCTATAATGTTCCCCAACCTACCCTTTATTTTGTTGGATGAAACATTATCCCACTTCACAAGCTCGTTATGGATTTGTCTACACATGGGTGCCCAAGTAGTCGATAGCATAAATTCCAAAATGCAGGTTCGATTTCTACATGAGGTAGAATCCATGGTCATTCAATTTGGGTTATTAAAGATATAAATAAAGTAGTTGGGTTTTAGGCCCGTACTTTAGTTGGTTTTTAGGATGTTTAGACACTTTGGTGGTTATCGTGCTTATCACATCTCATTCATGTATCAATACCATTGTAATGACTATCGCAATAACTTTCAATAAAATAGATCCTTGTAGATTTATTATGAACTACATTTTTTTTTGAATTAATGAGCCTATTGAGCCACTTTTCACTTTAAAACGTAGGCTCTAGTGAAACAAACCAATTAAGATTGTTGGATCACTTCAGAATTTGCTAGCCGAAAGACCAAAATTCTCTCCACACTCCACATACCTCATTATATGAGGTTGATGGTGGTTGGTCAAGATAGTGGTGGTCGGTGAAGGTGGTGGTGACAACCACGAGGTGAACTAGAACTCGAGTTTAGGTTGGAATCATTTTGATATAAAGAGGTATAATTTTGTCAAAATGGCTCTTGTCGTTAGCATATTCGCAACTTAATGGTGATTTAACGAAAGTGCACAATTCGGATTCTGTCAACATGTTTTTTTAAAATGTGTAGAGAATAAAGATTTATTCAATCAAAATTGGGTTAGGGACATTTAGCCTAAAATTCACTTGATTGTGTGTGTAACTCCTTAATCTTCCTCTTCACCTTTCCTCTTCCGACCACAACAGTTTAAACACTGGCACCTAAGTTTTTAATTAAAAAAAAAATCTACCGACCACCACCACTTCGCTCTCGTTCCCTCTCACTGCTCTCCCTCTCTCTCTCTCTCTCTCTTCCACACACTATCTTTCTCTCTCGTTGTAGATCTCTCTTGCTCGCTTTCTCTTTCTGTAGATCGTTCTTTCTCTCTCTCTCTCTCTCTCACTCTCTCACTCAATGTGTCTTTGTAGATCCCTCATTTTGGTTGCATAAACCTTAAACATCGAGGATGGGTTCGGAAACCCTCCTCGAGAGTTTCAGACTTCGTGGTCGTCTGGTGGGTTATGTCTCAAATTAATCCCTTATGCCAAGGTCCTTCTTACTTTAGAGTAGGGGTGGGAATCGGTCCGGACCAGTCGGTATCGGACTCTAACTTCATCGAATCGGTCGACTCGGACATAAACTGTTGGTGACCACCTATTTACTCGGACGGACTCGGACGGTCACTCTCAAGAATTCTTTGTCCATTGACCGTCCAAGACCGTTTATTTTACCGGTCCAGTCGGACACCGGACTGTCTCGGTCCGGACTTTCCAATAAATTTACTTAATTCAGAACTTTATTTTTATTACCACAAACAAAATTACTTACAAATGAAAATGTTTAGCCAAGAAATCAAAAGTAAATATAAAAAAGACAAAACACAGTGGATCATCATTTGACAAGATATAATTAAGCCATGCACTAATGTTTGGTCTTCCAGAGGACTATATGACTATAGCCAACGATCATCATATATTCATATGTCTATAAAATTCAACGGTCAACTTCTAAAAATGAGGACAGTTTAGTCGGTCAACCTATTCGGTCACTCGTACCGGTCGGTCAGCGGTCGGTCATTCGACATAGAATTTTGATCGTGACCGTCCGCCAATTCTTTCGGGTCGGTCGGACACTGACCGTTATGACCATCGGGTGTCCATGGACACTTTTTATCTCAGTCGAACGGGTCGGATAGCGGTCTTCCGGATCTTTTTCCCACTCCTACTTTAGAGTACACGATAAGCCATGTTTTCTTTTTTTGATTTTTTCGAAGTTCATTTGTTGAATTTAAGATTTCTGGTTTTCTTTGTTATTGATTTAACATGTGCAGGACGCATTATAGAAAATTCTTATATTAATGTAGGGGTTGGGTAAAATGTCCAAAAAAAAATGAAGGTTAATATGAGCATATCCAAGGCCAGAAGTAAAATATAAGGGGCACTGCCTTAAACATCAAATTCAAAGAGGTAAAAAGGTCATAAACCCTATTGTATGTACAAAAATGATAAAAGCACACCCCACCCTATTGCAGGTCGTGTGCGGAGTATCAGGACAGAGAATGTAAAATGACGAGATTGTCTTTTTAAGCGATGATATTTCCCTTTCCCTTATTCAAATGCAGTGTGTTAGGGTGTATATGTTATTGAGTTATTTCCCTAATAGCCCCCAACTTTGTGACCGGCTTCCTGTCTAGCCCCTACTTTATCAAATATATCCAAATTATCCTCTTTTTCAGATTCTGTTATAACTCCGTTAACTAGTCATCACTTCTCTCTCATCCAACTCACCGCCTCTCTCTGCCACCTCATCTCCTTCACCGGCGAAGGTCGCCGGTCGGCAATTTTCCGACTTCTCTCTAGATCACAGATCTAGAGTGAAGACTATTGAAGGTCTTCGCAAACCTTCAAAGGGTCTGTTCGCAGACCCCCTTGAAGGTCTGCGGACAGACCTTTTGAAAGTCTGCGGACAGACCTTTTGAAAGTCTGCGAAGACCTTCAATGGTCTTCACTCTCTCTAGATCTGTGATCTAGAGAGAGGATAAGAAAAAAAAAGAGGGGTGCTATTTACAGAGCTACTGAGTGATATTTACAGGTCTGACTATTTGTAGATCTACTTTTCACTATTTACAAATCTTTTGACTTTATCACAACTTATTAGTTATTTAGAATAAAACCCATATTTAGAGATAGGTCCCCTGATCGAAAATGCTGAAAAATCAAACATCAAACTGACCCAAAATGTTGAAAAATTAAACCCCAAATTGACCGAAAATGTTGAAAAATTTAAAATCAAACTGACCGAAAATTTTCATCGTTGTAAGCATTATTTCACCGAAAATTTGGGTCGTTCACTTAGAATGTTGACCTAGAAATCTGAGCATTTTTTTAGAATAATCACCACAAATTAGTTTATCTTACCTCTAAAGTTATGTCTTCACTTAGAATGTTGTTATATGAGTCCAATGAAGAGTTGTTATTGAGTTCTTCAATATCAAACTCTTCCAATGAAGCCTCTTGACCACCAAGCTCCTCCATTAATGTACCTTCCTCATTATTAGGTTCTTCC
This sequence comes from Eschscholzia californica subsp. californica, assembly GCA_002897215.1. Classification (NCBI taxonomy): domain Eukaryota; kingdom Viridiplantae; phylum Streptophyta; class Magnoliopsida; order Ranunculales; family Papaveraceae; genus Eschscholzia; species Eschscholzia californica. The sequence goes on along the minus strand of BEHA01000898.1, from coordinate 129,573 downwards.
ATTACTAATGTTTCTAGTAGGTAATTGTGAGTTGATTGTTCATAGTTGTGGTGGTGATCGTTGGGGTGGTGGAAGGTGTTGGCGGTGGAGTTTAAGAATGAAGGAAATAAAATATCTTCTACTCTATAATTAATATTTTTTTTTTTCAGTTTGATCCTTATCAAAATTTTATTTTAGTTCCTGTGTGCTCTGTAAATAGCAAAGCCTTATTTACAGAGAAAGTGAAAAGATCCCAACTTTTGGGCTTTGTAAATAGTTTTGACCAAAAAAAGTTTTTAGTGAGAGAGAGAGAGGATTTTTTTTTAACGTTTGAAGGTTGTCGGCCGGAAAATTGGCCGGTCGGCGACCTTTGTCGATGAATACGATGAGGTGACGAGAAGATGAGGTGGCACAGAGAGGCGATTAGTTGGATGAGAGAGAGGTGATGACTAATTAACTGTGTTATTTTGTTATATATAATATACTTTCTATTGTATACATAATGCTCCTTCATTGTGCATCCAACAGTATTCATTTAATACATTTTATATAACCTAGTTTTTTTTCTTTTATTGTAAATTATATATAATCTAGTCTTTTTTGTTGCAATTATATATAATCTAGTTGTTATCTACAAAAATGTGATTGGCATCTTTTACTTTTTATTTTGTCACAAATATGTCTATTGTGTCATAAGCGATCGTACAAGCCTAGATGTTGTTGAATCGAACAAAAATACTATTTTTTTTAATATTGATTGCAATGGTCATTACAAAGGCAGTGTGATACATCGATACGATGTGATAAACACGATATCTGCTGAAGTACTAATGGCCTAAAGTTTGACGAAATTAATGGCTTAAAGCCGACATATATTATTTTACTTTATACCCAAGTTCAATGTTCTAGGATTTACACTTCTATGTGATGAATGTGCGACTTCCGCATTGCAGAATATATACAGTTAGTGGGCTACCAGTTGTTGG